>JAOVYX010017081.1:0-23037 GCA_035668315.1 Drosera spatulata | reverse complement strand
TGTATCTTTTATCTGTTTTCACCAGACGAAGTAGTTGCTAAATCTAAAACAATTTTTTCTGACCATTTATGAAATGCCGAGGAAAGGTTAGAAGGCTTCTGTTACTCATGCTGTTCCATTTGGTTTGCTGTGCAGGTGTCAATCTCCTTCGATATTTTGTTCATGGTTCAACACTTTGTACTGTATCGCGGCAAGAAGGACGCACTTTCAGCGTCCAAGCTCGAGGATGAAACCAAGAAGCCACTGGTAAAGTCTTCGCATCAATCTGGAGCTCACAGTGTCTGATTTGGCATTGAGAAACCGGGTTTCATTCCTTCCATTACTTGTATGTAGGAATCATTGGAAGGTTTAAATATGGGAACCTTGGTTTAAATCCTCTAATCAGGCACTGCGATGCATGCGAATAATGGTCAGTGTGTATACATATATTGGATAAAGACCATTAATCGCATCAATGTATTCATATCTCGACTCCATTTTCTGGCAGGATGGATCTGAAGCTGATTACCGATACTGATATACATAATGAGAAATGAACATCAAACACCTTTGTGAAAATACATTTACTTGTCTGGAATCTGCTTTAAACTTCGATGTTGTTTTCTTGGGATAATGGAATTTAACCCGTTATAACTTGGGCTTGCAGAATTACAATTCCACTATTCAAAAAAATTTACATGTATAGTCACAGGAACCTAGAGAATCCATACAACTATCAAAACATTCTCCATCTCTGTATACAAAACCTCAAAGTTTGTCAGATATCTCGGTACCTCTATGGTGTCTGTCAGTGCCATTAAAATCCAATGCCCCAGAAGAATGCGATGATCGCCTTCGACTTCTATGGTGCTTACCTCGTAACTTTCGTCTACGACCTCTGGAGAACACGACAAACATCAATGCTGCAAAACCCAAGAACAAGGCAGCCCACACTGCAACTATCCAGAATCCAAAAGAACTAAACGTCTGGTCTTTAACTTCAGGCGATTCCCTGGATTCATTCCAGGCTACCAGTTTACTTCTAACAGCATTCATTTGATGACGCTTTCCAAGTTTCCTAGCGGATAAGATTTTGCTTCCTTTCTCCTTTTTCGGGGTGGTCAAGGAGTTTGCATCAAAACAGTTCCTTCTCTTGTGGTGCAGATATAGAGCGTCGTTCAGAGTCCTCGCACATTCGATGCTCAACAAGTCCCGCTGCCTAGCATTCTCATCCATAGTATCCAGCGTAAGTGCATCCGGAGGGTCAGGAAACTTAGCCCAACACTTGTTGACCATGTCTGTTTCCCTCCATCTAGCCTTGTCAAAGCTCCAATTGCCCACCTTGAATTCCAGACCATAGTGGAAAACTCTGTAACTGGTGCCTGGCTCCGGAACATAGCCTGGATATATCATCATCTTTCTGTTTATTATGTGCCGCAGGCTTAGCTGCAGAAAAAAGGTGCAAATTACAAATGGAAACTATTGCAATGAGGGAATGGAGATTCGATTATCAAAACTCGTAATGGCATCCTGCAGATTTGACCCTCTCATAGTGACCGACGGTTCCAATACAGGAATAGATTAACATCACCAATCAAATGATTTTTAATCAGTCATCAAAACATACCTCTGCTGCCGCAAAGGAGTAACCATACATCTCGCTGATCCATCCAGATTCATAGATATCTCCTGTGATATTTGTGGCATAATGAGCTTTGTCTGCACGGACCTCCTCGGTTTTGTGCAACCATAGTAAAGCAAACTTCTGAAGGTCATCTATATGCATGATTATAACACCACCTACTTTGTCGCAAGCTTCAGGATTCCGAGTATGGAGCTTTGCAAGAATATTGTGGCAGCCGATGAGGTAACTGGCCTCCATGTAAAAGAGAAACAATAATGAGTATGTGAATAGTATTTCTTTTCCTCAAAGCAGCTAACTAGATGAGCAACAGGGATACAAACTGGCTGGCTTGGAAAGTACTTACTCTTGTAAGTGCTTACAAGTCATAAGTCATTGTTTACGAGTAATGGAAACCCACAAAAAACACTCATAAGGGGAATCCCTTGCACTTACTCATATGGTGCAGAAACTGGCCGCCCACGCTCAGCTTTGAATTCCCAAGGTGTGATTGGGCCTCTCATAATCATATCAGCATCTAAAATCACTATAAACTCTGCATCTATGTCAGCATGATTGATCCAGTGGAGCACAGCAGCAGGTTTATTGATCGCTGGATACCTGAAATGCCGCGAATAAAACTACCAGTCACGCCTTCATTGTTTCTTTTCATTCGGAACATATTACTTGTTTGCGGAACATCATCCATCAAGCATACATAAAATATAAATAGATTACCAATCGCCCGTCAAAGGATGTCGACTCATTGAAGGAACATAGTGTGTGGGAGCTAAATCATGGCCTCTGTATTGTTTCAACTCTTCATCCGTACAGCTAAGTAGGCGCGTAAGATTTCCAGGTTGACCACTTAAGTGGAAACTGTGGACAAATCCTACAGTCTGCCAATCGAAATAGGGCGTACACTCAGTGGAGAAGACAGTATGGATTTTCGGATTGGAGTTCCTTGCTTTTTCTTCCCGTTTACTTTGAACCGCCACCTTATCATTTTGAAAAACAAGTTGAGTCACATATTTAGGCTTAGTTAGCTCGGCAAAAGTTCGGCTCTTCAAGAAACTTAAGTATCGCGTCCACTTTGGCTTGGGGCACCCCCCAGCTGTGTGAAGAAAATGAAGACCCTCATTTATTGTGTTAATACACTCAATACTGAACAACAAAGCACGTCTCTTATTTGGATCAGTTTCCATGAGCATCACCTGCAAAACATAAAACATGAAAGCTAATCAAGCAAAAAGAACACTTGGCACCACAAAAAAAACTATTCACGTGGCACACGTAAAGAAATTCCAAAAGTTCAGCTGTTTAAAAGGATTCCTTCTAGATTTACCTCTCGCGGATAAGGAGGTTCAGGGAAGAGTTTTCCACATTGATATACGATATCGTCTTCATGATGCTCCAATTTACTGAAAGACCAGTTTCCAACTTTGAAAGGCAAGCCATAGTGGAAAAGGATAGGCTCGACACCTTCCCTGGGGATATATCCAGGATATATCATTAGATCTTCACTGATTTTATGACGAAGCCCAACCTAAGCAATAATCACAATTAGCAAAAACACATTTCACATGGAAAATTATTACGACCCCTATGAGACAGAAATTCAACTCACTTCAGATGCACCAAATGAGTACCCGTACATTTCGCTTATCCAACCTTTCCCATATATATCACCAGTAATATTTGTTAACCAGTGAGCTCTATCTTCTCGTACTTCTTCTGACTTTGATAACCAAAGTGGAGCAAGGGCTCTGAGATCATCTATGTGCATAGCCAGGAGGCCTCCTACCTTGTCACAAAGTTCTGGGTGTTTGGTATGCAGTTTCGCAAGTATATTATCACAACCAATCAAATACCTGAATAAGCATCTCCAAATGTAAATACTTGCCAAGTAGATGAAAAAGCAAAATATATGAAAAGCCATAATACCCATAGTATGCAGCCACAGGCCTTCCTTTCTCTGCGCCTATCTCCCATGGTATGATTGGACCTCTTATGATCATGTCAGCATCCAAAATCACAACCCAATCCACGTTTTGTGCTTCTTGACTGTGCTTAAGCCAATGAAGAACCCCAGCTGGTTTGTTAATCGCAGGATACCTACACTTAGTGCATGGGCATTTGATAAGGAGTACCTTCTATTGCTTCAAAGAGTACTAAAGCATAAATAAGATCAAGAATAAAGCACAATAATAGCAAAGAAAAGATGATTCAGCTTGTGTAAACACTTATCAGTCTGCTATCTGAAACTCTAGCATGCACCACTTAATACCAAATAGTTCACATAATAACACTGGGAACCAGCTATGATGTCCGCATAACTTCACAACATGGTAAGATGTCAAACATGGTAACAAGTCAATGCTAGATACCATATCTTCGAGGCAATATTACTACAGGTACATATCCATTGGAATCCCTTCTCTACTCAATTCAACGAAAACACCCAGTTTATAAACATTACCACGATTGCACCCATTTTTCATACTACCACCCCTATACCTAGAGCCATGCCAACGAAGTTAAACATCCATGATCACCATTTTCCACATAATCAACTCTAAATACGTAGCTTGAGGTCCATATAAAAAATGACTCTATCACAGCATCAGATTACACATTCTCATCAAATTCAATCCCAAACCTAGCCCTCAAAACAAAATCCGAAAACAGCACAACATGTAAGAGATACTAAAAAATATCAAAGTTTGGGTAAAGCCTCTTCTCCTATTACCAATTGATTTTAGGAGTGAACCTCATGTTTTTACATGGCATAGAGCCATGCCCACATATGTTGAACTAATCGTCGCACGTGCTTCACGTCACCCGATTATCAGTCCACGTTTCAAACCAAAAAGAGGCATTCGCGAGAGGACGCATGTTAAAGATACTACACCCACGTCGAAATTGGGATAAAATATGCAGCAATATAAATAGACGATGAGCTCTCTTCCCATTACCAATTGGTTTTAAGAATGAATCTTATGTTTCTACCCAATCATCTACACAGTATCAACACATTAGATGGTATCAAATTCCACATACTTCATCAATCCTATCCAAACCAACATCAGATTGACCACTTCAAGAAACACATGAACTCAAGCACACAATCAGAAATCGAAACGAAAGCGAGAAAAAAAAACGGCTACCAATCACCAGTCCTGGGGTGAGTGCTCATAGACGGGACCTCAAAAGTAGGAGCCAATTTCATCCCCTTATACCTCCTCCTCTCATCCTCCGTACAACTAAGCAACCTGGTCACATTCCCAACCTGTTTTCCCTTCCTAAAACTATGCATGAACCCAACAGTCTGCCAATCAAAATAATCCTGACACTCAGTCGAAAACAATGTGTGAACCCTCCATGGTTCCTCGCCAATCATCACTGTTTCTTCTCCAAAACCCATCACACAAATACACATAAAGACCCATAGAACAATCAAATTCTCCATTTTGACAGGGTTTTTTCATGTGGGTGTGTTCAAGATTGCATCTTTTTAGGTCAAACGTGAAGGGACAGGCAGACGGGAAATTGGGTTCTTGTTTTTTGTCATGGGAATGTGATTTCTGAGGATTCTTGGGGAAGCTGGTGGGTGTGTTGAGGGAAAGTGGGTGTCCATGATGACATATGAGAATGATTTATTGTTCGGTAACAAAGACGAGATAGGAAAGGGTCGGATTTGAGCCGTGCGATGGAAATGTCTGAAATGTTGTGTTTGTGTATCCTAACTTTGGGTGGTTGCATCCAAGAGACTAGGACTGTTTCATGATAAGTAATTGTTTAAGTGATGGGTAAACGATTTTATTTTGGAGTAGTGACACCAATGAATCGCATGAAATGATATAAAATAAATTTGAGTTGAGACAAATAGGATTATGAGATTAAAATGATAACATTGGGGTTTTTAGAATTAAAATCCGACCTAACCCTTAATTAGGATATATGAATTTATAGTTCGATTCAGGTTTAAGCATCTTATTGATGAAGTTGATTTTCAATGAATGCCATTGGGATTTAAATCTAGTTTCCCGTAAAAGGAATGAGATCTTGATTTTTAATTAATACGATCCAGCACCTGACTGGTTTAGTTGGCTTCGATGAGTCATGATGATGAATTTGGTTGAGCGAGTATGTGTTTGAAAACTTGTGTGCAGAATTTTTAAGGGGTCATAAATTAGTCAACAATATTTGTAGCATACTATATTTGTCATATCATAAATTAGTCAGATGATGTAACATGCTTATATTTGTTAACTGTTATTTCCTTCATCCTAATATATTTAGAATAATTTGTTTTTAAATTAGTTACAACATTATCATTTTTAATAAAAAATTTAATTAATATAAAAAAATATCAATCATTTTTATGAGTTACAATACACTCCACTTTTGGTTGCCATTTTCCCCGATATGTTATTAATCTCGGAAGGGAACAACATAAACGCACCGTACAAATGCCTTCTATTAACTTTGGAACAAACAATAATCACAGACAATATAACCATTAAAAAATTCAACAGTAAACAACCATCAGTCAAGTTTCAATATAGCTTGAACTAAGCATATCACGAGATTTATAAACTTAAAAACATGAAGCATACAAATTAGTGTTTAGTGCAGCCTGATATGGATAACAGCAACACGTTACAGATGCAAAACATCATCTTTCCACAGTACGTAGCCACTAAGCTGCTGCAGGCACCCGCTCTCCTTTCCGCTGACAAAGTAAAATCTGAAGTGAAGAGAGGAACAAAAATTTTCAATCGCAATGACAACACCACAACAATGACAACCCATCAGTTCCCATCGTAGGTAGGATCCCAGGAAAACAAAATGTACACAGTTTTATCCTTGTTGAAACAATAAATTATTCCGAAATACTAACAAAATGCAACGAACAAAATTCAAAAGAAGCTCGCGCGGCATTGTCGACCATGTTCGAGGCTTTGAAGTTTCACCTATCCGTTTCTTGAAGTTCTATTATTCTGTCGGTTCCTCCTGGCGTGCTTCCTTCTTCGCTCCATCAACATGAGCTCTGCTTTGTATACGAATCTCATTAGCCCCTGAGGTTTCCCCAGCAAGCACATATAGTACCCTCCAACGAATCCGAAAACTATTCCACTCCCATATCCGATCACGATAGCTTCCCATTCGTAAAGTTCTGTACCCGTGTGACCGTCGTCCTCTGGCAAGGTTTCCGATGAAGTAGATGGACTTGGGGAAGCTTTATCTCCTCCACAATTTGGCAAGGGAAAACCACATAACCCTGCGTTTCCGAGGTATGAATCATTCTGGAATGTGTTGAACTGCTGCCCCTGCGGTATGCGTCCAACTAATCGGTTTTCTGATACGTTGAACGACGAGAGATATGACAAGCTAGCAATCTGCTGGGGAATGTTACCGCATAGCATATTGGAAGAAAGGTCCAGAGATTCAAGTTCAGACAGATTGCCGAGTGATGGAGGTATTGGACCGCTGAGGCGGTTATAGGAAAGGTTCAGGCCTTTGAGCGATATCAGATTTGCAAGCGATTCAGGAATCTCGCCATCAAATCCGTTATTTGACAGGTCCAGGATACCGAATGTCGTAAAGATTCCCTGAAAAGGAAGATTAGAACCTTTGTATGTCAAGACAATGAAGTCTTGGCAGTGAAATGGAAACAAAGGATATACTTCATTTGTAACAAGTGTCCATTCGAATAGCTGTCATCACGGAGAGACCACTACGCGATAGAGAAAACCAGGATAAATTTCTGCGGTTGGTGAAACCGTTGAGATCAACTGTTCCACTGAACTTGTTATCATCCAAAGCGATCCCTTGCAAGGAATCACTCGTAAATTCATGGATTTGGCCACGGAAGTCATTGCTGGATATGAATATACACTCCAATGATGGCAAAGCGCACAACCAAGATGGCAATTCCCCGCTAAGAGAGTTGCCTGATAGATTGATAACAACGATGTTTGAAATCCTGTTTACGTCTACTGAAAGAGGTAATTCACCGCTGAACTTATTGCCGGTCAGAGAAATAGAACCGCATATGCTGAAAACCCAAGGTGGAATGGGGCCGTAGAAGCTGTTATAATCAAGTCTTAACTCTTCAAGAAGTATCTGGAAGGGGCTGTTCCAAATGAATGTGGTGAAGTTGGCGGATAGTGTGTTATATGTTAAGTGTAGGAATTGTAATCTAGCTAAGTTGCCTATATAATTTGGCTAGTTACCGCTCAACAGAGAGAATGAAAGATCGAGGGAAACTAGCGAAGACAAGTTGATAAGAGAATCAGGGATGAGGAATTAATAGTAACTCCGAAAAGATGAAGTGATCTTAACCGTGTCAAGTTTCCCGCAATCTTCTCGAAATCTAGCATTTCGAGATTTAGGTTGCTTGAAAGATCAAGGGAAGTCAGTTGAGACAGTTGGCCTACGTCCGCTGGAACTTTACCTTGAATCGGGTTATATGAAAGATTGAGGTACCTCAGGTGAGAAAGTGCACTAAGATTGGGAGAAAGTGAGGAATACAAGAGGTTAGATGAGAGAT
The DNA here is from genome assembly GCA_035668315.1 of Drosera spatulata. Taxonomy (NCBI): domain Eukaryota; kingdom Viridiplantae; phylum Streptophyta; class Magnoliopsida; order Caryophyllales; family Droseraceae; genus Drosera; species Drosera spatulata. The sequence continues at coordinate 14,881 of JAOVYX010017081.1, read as the reverse complement.
CCAACGCCTGGAGCTGGCGTAGCAAAAAGAGGCTGCTATTCAAGCGGATAGCCCCACGCAGGGATCTGTTTGCTGCGTGAAGCCCGATGACGCGGCCTGTTAGTAGATGACACGTAACTCCGTCCCAACTGCAACAATCGTTTTCTTCCGCCCAGGAATGTTCATCCATGTGGAGGTCGGTTTTGAGTCCGAGCAAGGCAGAACGGTCACCCTCATCGCAAAGGTGACGACGACCGGATGTATTTTTGTACAAAAATGACGAAGAGGTGGTGATTGGGGTACAACAAAGGAAGAGCAAAGCAAGAATAATCCATGACAAACCAGACATGATATATATCTTGATCATCAAGTCATCTACTAAGAAAAACAAAGAAGAGAGTAAACAAAGAAAAAAAAACTAAAAAAAACTAGTCCATCAGACTAACTTTCCAAACAAAAGTCAAGAAAAACACGGTTTCGATTTATGAGAAACTTATAAGTTTTTTTCGTCCTAAATTAATTAAGATATTTTTTTTTTAAAATCATTTTTAAATAAATGAAATATTTTCTTATATGAAAAAATTTTTCATTCAAAATTATCAAAATATCTCTAATTTATATCACATCATTCATCTCTTCTTCATCTCTTCTTCTTTCTTTCTCTTTCTCACGCATCTCTGTCACACAATCACAAAAGACAAAAATTTTATTACATATATAATTCAACACAAACATAAATTTCATATCAAATTAAAATATTTTAATTAAATTAAAACAAATAAACTATAATTTAATCTTTTTGATGGACCACCGAATATAATTGCATTAAATCGTGATACTTCATACCCAAAATAGCCCACGTGACTTTCCATCGGATGCCACACAGTGAGAGATGATGATGATTGATCATGTTCATTTGCAGTGAGTCATCCATCATTAGACAATGTAACGGAACTCATAGGTTCAATAAGATAATGAGATTTTGAATTATGTTAAATTAAAAATTGTTGCATTGGATACTCATGGGAAAGTGTAAAAATGTGATCTCGATGCATGATTCTCGTTAAGGTTGATCACCTAAATTTGATTCATGTATTTAGAATGCTAACTTCATTGATTCTTTTTCCCAATAATTATAAGCAACAACTAAAAAAGTTGTTGTTCCATTTTCTAACTCTTAATTTGTAAGTTATTCACATGATTTTGATAAATTTGATTGAAGCTCACTCATCAAACATAATCTAAGACAACGAAACTTTCTTATGTTTATTTCGAGTTGTTATTATTTATTAGCATGATTCATGCTCATAGGAATAGCGAAAGATTTGAAGATGTTAGATCGAGATAATCAATAACAAAAACATAAGATTTAATATGGGAAAACCCGAATACCATGAGAAAAACCCCACAAAAATACCACCACAAACCCTGGTATCAAAGCATTATCAGAAATGCGGATTACAAAACGTATCAGATCGTATCAAATCACAACTTAAACCCTATAACTGATATAGACATATAATAATATAAATATATTTATAAACCCATAAAAGATATGTTTTTAATAAAACAAATCTCGTTGAAAATCATCAAAACACGACTGTGTCAACCTAGCACAGTTATGTATAGGCCCATCAGATGTCCGTCTCGTAAACACCCCGCACGGCCGTGTCGCTTCCTACAAGCTTTCTCGAAGCATGGCCTGACTAGGTTGTGTCATAACTGACACGGTCGTGCGTGCTTTAGAGGAAAAAGTATTTTCCTCTCGACGCATGGCCTATCCCAAATCGTGTCTCATCAAACACGACCGTGTGAGGCTTTCTCATGTGCTTGATGAGCGTGCTTGATGAGCGCAGACTACATCCTTCGTGGATGTAAAGTGTTCGACAATCTCAACAAATAGACTGGTAATTGAGTTAGTGTTAACAAACATGTTCTCATAAAAATTAACTACTAAAACATAAGAAAAGTGTGGTAAACTTTTTCATGTTTAGCATTCAACAAACAATTAGAATGATCGCTGATTAATACTTTTATGATCTCGAGTGAGTTATATGTTTACTTGTTAGCTTAATAACGCTGTTTACAATCAATCGACAAAAATCCACATCTTTTCTAGATGAATTAGAATACTTCCACTTAAGCTTAGGTTTGTGTAATTTCATAACTTTTCACAATCCTCCAATTCACAGTACAATAAATTTGAAACAACTCACATTCATGTCAAGCTTGGCATTTACATGTATTAGGTCCTCATCGATAACGAATCTTGTTCATCCTATATACATGAACAACATATTAATTTGACATGGTAGTGACGCGCGACAGACATCAAGGGTATATTTCCAGTGCAAGTTTGTCCGCTATCTAATTCTTGATCACCCCAAAACTACGAACTTCAGTCCGCCACCATTGAAGGCATTACTAACATACTATACAGTGAGGGTGATAGTTGCCAATATCAAACCTATCCACAATTTATATGTCCGTTCATCAATCATCATAAGGGCAGCTAAGCTCAAAAGTATCGGAAGAAAAATGATATACATTATGCAAGAGAGGAGAATAACCATCCAAAATAGCTTGATGGCAATGCTTATGAGAGGCATTGATGCATGGAGCGATCGAAAGCAGATATCAATTACAAATATGTAATGTTACAGATCGGTTGGTTATTTGAATTTGGATAGTCATGGATTAATCGTCAATCAATTATATTCAATCATGGTTAGTCATCTTAGTTGTTTATGGCTCTTCTGTTAGTCACATTCGTTGGTCATGATTTGGGTTATGGTTTATATTAGCTACCTTGGTCATGTTTTTGGATAGTCACATGAATCCGTCATGATCTGAGGTAGTCATCTGGTCGGTCATAATTTTTCATAGTCTCAGAGAGAATGATTGGTTATTTTAGTCGGTTATGCTTTTGGTTATTCACCTTTGCGGTTATGATTTTTGTTAATCAGAAAAGTAAATTATCTTAGGATACAACTAGTCTAAAAATATTTTCAAAACATATAACACGAAAAAAAAGCCCCAAACATACAATTTGATACTTTACCAACTCCTCGCTCTCTCTTTCCCTCCACCTTTTCTATTATCGCATCTCCACCCTCGCCGCCTCTTCTCCTGCCACCGCCACCACCACCCCCGTCTCCTTCACCTTCACCTCTTCTCCCATCCCCAAACCCTCTTATCTCCAAACCCTCCAATCATGTGTCATAACTTTCACTACCACCGTCTCCTTTATTTTCTTCAAATGAAAATGAAGCCCCATCAAGGAAGGTGTAACACTCCCGGATTTTTGGACCGAATGACATGTGGACGTTATGTCATCACAGACCCAGTTCATGACAAGACTGAACAAATCGAATGGGTTTAGGGGTATAGATGTCAAGGAAATTACAAATAATAGCCACAGTCATAGCTTACAATTTCGAATACCTGTTTTAATTATAGCATTGGAGCATAAACAGTACAGATCGATTATTACATTAAACAATATAGACATTTGATCTGCCATAATATCCGTAATACGTGGATTCATCTATATGCATGCAAGTTCACACTAAGAGCTTTCAGATGCTGTTGGGGGCATACCTGTAATTGAAAAACATAACCGTGAGTTAATGAAGCTCAGCAACCTCAGGTGTATGAATTCCAATTACAGGAAACTTCCGCTAACGACTATGACAACCGGCGAAAGTCCCTAAAATATTTTTATATATATAGGAAAATATGGGCGCCATATCAACCAGCATCGTTTTACATTGCTTTATATGGCTTCGTATCGCTTTTAGGAGTCATTCCTTTCTTTTGCATTTATTTAGGGTTCATGACTTGACTCAAAAGCGACAACTCTAAGGATACTGACCAACGCGAAGTATAGAGATGAGATAAACTGCCAATCGTCAGCCGGGCTACCCAATAGATTCTGTTTTCTTACCTGCCTACTCTGTGCGTCGTCTTGCGCCTCTTGTGCGCATTCAATGAGGTATCGTTCGCCTGCATTGAGATAATTTGGGCCTCCCTACAAAGAGCAACCCGTGGCCCCATCATAAAGGCGTAGAAGCCGCTGCATGCATGCAAAGAGAATGGGGAATGCCCACCGCTTCCTAACTAATTCTCACCCGTGACGATGACTCAGAGGATAATACTGGAGTGCAATGACTCAAACCCAAACCACCAAAGTTTATTCAAAGAATGCAACAAATGATTGTAATGGATCAAAGAAGGGACACCATATTCGACCTTCTTAATAATTTCATGGAAAACGACCAACGATCCAACGGATCCACAAGGGATGTCAATGTCATCCTTATCAGTTCAAGGAGACGATATTTCTTATTCGTTTTCTTTTCATTAGTTCACATAGATAGTGTAACTATGTTCCACATCCTCCGTTCCCTTTTTATTAATCGTTTAGCGGTCGCTTTCATTTATTTTTCGTGAGGGTATATACATTATAAGGATGCATTCTAGTTCATTTCAACCCCAAATACCCCACCACATGTCAAACGTGATCGTATATGCACATTTGACGTTATATTTCCATGCGCATGGGTTATATATCTTAAATACGCACTTAGGTTTAATGTTCGATGCATGAATTCATTGTTTTCTTGGCCAGGAGGCCGTCGCGGGCGCGACACTCCCCCGTCGCGGGCACGACGCCCTGTGCAGCCAAAATCCCCAATTTTCCTTTGTCGTGGGCGTGACCTCGGATGGTCGCGGCCGCGACTATTCTCCAGCCCAGAACGTCCAGAAAAACCTCCGTCGAACGCCACGGATCCCTCAATTCACACCACAACGCATCCAAACCACTTCACACACATCAAAACACGTCCCAAAGCATGCACGGAAGCAAAGAACGTGTGTGATCGAATAAAAAAGACGTTTCAGAGGAGTGAGGTTACCTCGAATGCGTTTGATTTCGTTAAGAACACGATCACATGAACGGATCCTTTGATGTTCTCTGGACGAGTTGTCGGTGTTGACTCTCCCTCCGGCTGCCACTATGCTCGTTCTCGCGGCGTCGTGGTGATGATGCGATGATAACGGAGATGGATTGATGATGAGACGATGAAGATGATGTTGATTGATGCGTTGAATGATGTTGAAGATGATGGCGCAAGCGGCGTTGCTGTTGGTGATGGCAGATGGTGGCTGCGGCTGGAGAGGAAGGTGAGTGATGGTGGGAGACAGGAAGTGGAATGGAAAGGAAGGGTGGAAGTGGAGGTTGGCGGGAGAGAGTGGGGGAATTAGATGGGTGTGGGAATTATCCCAGATTCCGTTCCATGATACGTCTCGTTCAATCCATTATTCACTCAATTTCGCAATATTAATTCATCAATAATTTATTTGAATCGATAGATTTATCCCATATATAAAATTATGGCCTCCCGAGTCATAATCCATTATTTATGGAATTAAATCAATGGCCCTATCGTGCAACGTTTATAACGTTATATCGTTGTACGTTATTCATTCATAATTCTCATTGTCCCAACGATCATTTAATTATCCTAAATATCACATCGTCATATTTCATTTGATTAATCAAATATTTTTTTGATTTAAATATATAACCTTTAAGCACGGTTATTTCAATTCGCAACGTTATATTTAACGTCTTTTATTTGCGCTTTATTTCTGTACGTACTGTACATATGTTATATATTTTTAAATTCTAAAAAATTTTCGGGTATTACAGGTGGACAAGCTCTATTCTTGTCAATAGTCACATTAAATTTATATGGCAATTAGGGTGCTCGTCATCTTGGAAGTGGGGCAAATATTCGTAAATACTTATTGAACATCATTCCTTTCCCTGTGCTATTTGATCCTATTGCAATTTGTCGACTTTGACATGGGGCAAGAGTTATGATCGTATTTGTCCCTCTTTCTCTTCGTGAGGACCCTTGATTATACCCAACCGATTGTTTCCGGATTGTGGCTCCCAACATTCTAAATACATTAAGCATCGTTTTCTGAATAGAACAAGTGCATAACAAATGAATCCATTTAGACCAAAAAAGTAATTGAACTCTTTGTTTTTGTGGTTGCTAGGGTTCCAGTTTCATGTTCTCTCAGCTTCTGCTTCTCTCTTTTTTGATCGGAGAGTATAATGTTGAAGTAACTATTTCTTTCTTTGTTTACAAGGACTAGCGCGAACTATCTTAAAGCTGTTATTTGGCCATTTTAACTTTACAGTGAGGCTGGCTCCGGGGGAGACTTCTGCCACTTTGACTGGGTATGAGCACGATGCAGTGACATGTATAGACATGAAGACTGAAATACCGGTAAATAGATACTATCAGCTATTTACATGCAGAATCTTGCATCATTTGTTTTATCATTCTGTTGACAGGACCTTGAAAATGGAAAATCGGTTGAAACAATCTTTTTTCTTTCTTTCTTTCTTTTTCTTTTTTTTTTTTTTAGAAATTTGCTGGCGCTTCCGTTGGATCTGTCTCACAACTTCTTCCGTGCATGATAGAATTCATGCTTCAACGTTTAGGAAGGTCATTAGTTTGGGGTGAAAGTTTCACGAGAAAAAAAAAAAAAAAAAGATCATGTTGAATCAGAAGTCCCATCCGAGTGTATTTGTTTGGCGGATGGTTCCATTCAAGGACATCATTATAAATAATTAGTGAAGACTAAAAATAGAAGTAGATGTTTATGGGGAAACCTGGCGTGTTTCTTGTGCAGCAGTGGTTTAGTGTGGACGCATTTGGTATTTATCTGACTAATTGCTGATTATTGGAATAAGCATCCATGTTCCTCTGCCTGTACACAGACAATTGATTAGGGAGAATAACATTCATGTGCTTATGTCTAGCGCACGCAGGCCCACAAGCTGTAAGACCCCATGAGAAAGAAATGTGTTTCCTCCTGCATGCTGATGTCAAACATTGAGATTTGCTTAGGCTTTCGCTGTTTTTAGCTGCTTTCTGCTTCTTGTAGATGGTTAACTCCGTTGTATTTGTTTTTATGGATGGAATTTCGGAAATGGACTTCTTAGGACTTCTAAAGCTAGAACAACAAAGCAATCATTAATCCTTGTATGAGATCGGCTTTTTGAATACCCCAGTAAGCAAACAAGTAGCTCTTTCACTGTTATGGAAGTTGGAAGCTTTGGACCTACAAAAATTGTTCTCATTGGTTTCTCCTTGATTTAGTTCAGTTTAAATCACGGGTACAGATATGAGAATTCAAGGAGGTAAATACAGTTTCTATGCACCTTAAATTGCCGGTGATGTGTCATGTTGACTCCTACTTTCATTCCATATATTCTCGTCAAACGGTTTTTTCATTAAAAGTATATTAAAAGAAGAAGGGTTAAATGGCCATTAGGCAGTAGCGGCACGCAAGCAAGTTAACGATTATTCCGGTTTAATACCACTTGATAAGCTGTTCACCGGATGAACAGAGGGGAGGTCAGAGAATAGGTGCTCCATAACTTAAAGCCACTTGTTGCTTTGTAATCACTTATCCTGTATATTTCTCCGCTAGCTAAGGTTTCTGACTTTAATATAGCTGGCATATTTGCAAGAAGATACATCTTATTACGAACGGATCCGTTAATAATAAACACAAACAATAACGAGTGCACAAAAATAAACGAGATAAAGATTTTTACGTGAAAACCCTTTCGAAAAAAACCACGGGCGGTCGCCGACGACGAAAAATCCACTAACAAAAAGAGGAAATACAAAAGGAGTTACACTCAAAATATTGAAAATCTCACAATAAGCGATAAAAGATAATAATCTCTAAAAAAATCCTTAAACCCTCAATATATTTTTATGGATATATATAAATAGTGATTTCACCATCTAATCACTTTCTCTCCCACCTTTCCCTTTCTCGAAATCCTCCTTTCTCCTTCCTCTATCTCTCCCGGCTCTCTTTACTTCATCATTCCTCATCAATCCTCTTCTCGTTCTATAGCCATCATCACGCGACAAGACATACGGATATCACACAGAGAAACAAACGCGGGGAATTCCACGCGAAGACGAACGCGGCTTTGATTTGAGACACCTTCGCCGCACCACCATCAACAAATCTCATCATCCTTAGAAACTGACATCAAACTATGCAACTGTTAAATTTCAATCTCATCTTATTGGGTTTTAATTTGTTTAATTTTAGGTTATTTTGGACGAAGCTATTGTGAACCTCAGTCCTGATTTCTTTTGGTTGGGTGGTGGAGAAGTAGATCTGAAGATGGGAATCCGAACAACTGAATTCATTGATTTTGTCAAGCCATTCATCGTCAAATGTACTTCTTGAATGAATGAGGCTATCAAGTTATTGCCATCAACTTATTGTGCAGTCTTCGAAAGGCAGTTGTAAAGATTAGGTTGGCTGAGACTCGGATAGACCTGATTTTGTCTCATATTGGCATTACTTTTTTGTCCTTTGACATTACTGATTAACAATTTATCATCGTCAGGATTTAATTTGTCATTTTTGCAATTGCAATATCCGGCGACGTATGCATTATGCCCCTCGCTGTGGGTTCAGATCGTTATGGCTTGCTCGCCTAGCTAGGAGATCCTGGTTAGGTCGCAATATCTCTCTGCTCTTTTGTTTACATTGCACCTCGAATTGATAGTTCTTCTGGCATTCAATGCTGTTTCTGGATGTGTTGCTTTTTATGGAAGTTCATTATCTTTTCTTCTTTTGCTTTTACATTGGAATTAAGAACATGCTCATCTAAGTCGAATTCTGCATTCGTATGAATTACAGTTTGGTTAAGACACGAGCTCTGCTCTCTGTTTACTCTTTTTTTTTTTTTTTTTTCTTCCTCGTTCTTTCATTTTATGCCTTCGCATCAATGATTTGGTAATCCTTTGTTGATAAACTGCATCATGTCAACTTCACAAATTGTTAGTTATGAATTGATGTTTCAGGCTTTAGTATTTATCAGTATTTACTATCAGTTAGCTTTTCTTTTTGTTCCTGGCTTCCATGAAGCACACTTGTGTTTAGTACGTCGGCCTCAACATCGGGTGCACCTCGTGCCATTTATAAACACCGGAGGATGTTTCCCATGTCATTTCCTTGTAGTGAAGTTCTTAACTAAAGTTTGCATCATAAATGCCCCTTTCTTGCTTTCTGCGCTTAATATTGCTACTTTTACATTATTCCTCTTCAATTACTATAAGCTCCCTAGATCTATCATAGCGTGGTGCAACAATGGTCCTATGTGTCGAGAGATGGCGGTTGGGGAACCAACTGAAAATATGGGACCGAAGCTGATAACTGTCTTCCCCCAAACACTGAACCAACTTTCACACTAACCATACATACCTCTTAAATAAAGCCAAAAGCGTCTATGTAAGTGTCTCTGTTTTGGTCCATCTTCGCCCATAGGTCCATGGACGGTTTTGAAGGATAAGATATCATCAGTAAAAAGTGTAAAGTTGGCTTTTTCAGTAATCAGGTGTCAGATGGACGGCCAGGGCTGGTTTTAGACTTTTAGTAATCGTGTGTAAGATGGATGACCAGTTGAGTTGGAAACATAAGAATTAAGCTAAGCCTTTAAGCATAAATTGTTTAGACGACCACCTTGGTCTTATCCTTCCGTGAAACTTTAGAAAAGATGCTGGAAGTTGAAAGGTATTGAAACAGTGAGAAATGTTATGAGGTGAAAGTTCTGAAGCTTGTAGACAATAGAACCTTGAGAATTTAAAGCGTAACCAGCAACATGCACAGCCCAATAATTTCTCAGTTATGGTTGATTTCTCTTCCGGAAAGAAATTGAAGAAGTTATTAGAAGTACAATAGTATACTTTCTTGTCTTCACGACATGCGGGACAGAAAGAGAACCACCACTGGATTCTCTCTTCAGCGAGACTTATACTAAAGATACAGAGGTGTGAACACAACACAGTAACTCATCCGAGTTATGGTTGCTCTCATAATATACATATAGCTTTTCACATCTTGAATGATTTACACTGATTCAAGGAAGAGAAACCCACGCTGGTTTCTGGCTTCGACACACAGGAATACACAGCTACAACCCAATAACTGATATCAGTTATGGTTGCTTCCCTACTAGCTACTATCAGATGCACAAAACCATGTCTTCATGTCTTCACAGTCCATTAGACGGAAAGAGAATCGATAACTGGATTCTTGCTTCGACAGGTCCTTGGCTTGAAATAAAAGGTTTGAACTCGCAGAGTATGGATAAGTGGTGGAGGAAAAACAGGGCGGTGTAGTTTAAATATCCATCATATGATGTGTTTCATTGGATTATGCTGTTGTTTAAGTTCAAGGTTCATGGTTGTGGATTGGTGGCTTCCGATTGGGTAGAGTGTAATCCATGACCTCGAGGTCTTCAATGGGTCCTCCGGTATGTTCGTCTCCCTTGTGTGAGGTTGATTCTGGTATTGTTCGTGGAAATCCTTTGGAGTCCTGTAGCCAAAGAAAAGATGCATTACGGTTCATGGATTAGAAAGAAGTGACTATACCAGTAATTCAATCCCAAACTAAGCATGTAAGAAAGGGATGCCATCATGGGTAGGGGTTCATTTTTGATGGGAAATCGATGTGGGTCTCCTTAATCAGCGAACCCATGTGACTTGTTTTTGCTCAAACTAGCATGATGTTGGGGGGTAGACATGGTCCATCAGCAAGTATTTTTAGCTGAGAGTGACCACCTCTCAACCTCAGAACTCTTGTTCTCGTCATTCAAGTAACAGAAACAGAATCTATGGTATCCTCTACTCATAAAATTCAAGCAAGCACGATATGCTGCCATGTTAATCCTGGAGATAAATTTGATCTCTTGGTCAGATGCTCAAGACATGTGTTGGTCATTTCTTCCAAGTTTTGCACTTTAAATTGCCCTATGGTACCATACTCTAGGTTTTCCCACTTCCTTTATGCCTTAATATGAGAATATGTGAGGCATGCATTTCCATATGTTATTACCTTTATCTCAGTCGTCTCCTCCACCGCTCTCGGAGCTGATGAAATGACAACATTTCCTGCAGAAAACCATTACTCTTCATATTAGTAGTGAACTCGTGATCTTTTTGTCCTTGCATGAGAAACATGAGGCCAGCATGGCAACTAATGCTACTTCATTTGCGTCACTTCACCTCTAAAGTATGAGCTTATATGGTGACGCATGGATAATTCTATCTTATATATCTTGTGTTTAGTGACCGTTGTTTGGAAAGTATTTGAGGTGCTCATTAATCTATATATCTCTTTCAGGACTGATAGAAATCAAGTGAAATGGTAGGGTAGGATTCTGATGTCTTACCACGTAACATCTTCCTGTTTGAGCTTTCCATGCTAGGTTTAGCCTTCAGTTCCTCTTGGTCCTTGGTGTCGGAACTATCCATACTCGCAGTGCCACCTTTGGCTTCAGGAGCTCGAGTTTCACTTTTTGCGGTCTCAAATACCTTTAATGGAGTTGCTATGTCATGGACACTCGATTTCTCGACATCCTGCATCACCCAGATAGGAAAAACAACTCATTTGTGTCCTCATTCATTTTTACAGGTTGCGGCATATCATGGTTCTTATTTGTCCACATAGCAACTCTCCAGAAGGATTTTCTAGTTCCAGCAGAACTTATAGATCCTTGGTGTATATTGTTACTTTGTTAGAACCACAAACCGGCCTACTAGAAAAGCACGCAGCAACACCCATATAGGATGTTGTGGCGCCAACATTTTCCCTATTCATACTATGGACTAAGATGAATAACCTTGGTAGAGAGGAGACTCCTGGTGCAGGTGACATCGAGAGGGTGAGCTCTAGTAGTAGTGCACGCATGCATGGCAAGGAGCAAGACAATGAGGGTAGCAATGGAAGTCATGATCATGACAAACGAGCTATTGTTTTAAATGCAAAAGGGCAAACCTAGACAACCTTGGTTGTTTTATTCACAAGCTAGGCAAAGGTGGTGTATGTCTTTATATATACATGGAATGATGAGTTGAGTGTTATAAGTATTTGTAGGGGGTGAGAGGATGCAAGATGAGTTGAAGAGAGGGAGCATTGAATGCAGGTTTTTTAGAGGGTGAAGTGTGGTCCTTTATGAGAACATGGAAGTGTTTGGGCTATGATCCTTGAATATAGGGATCCTAATATCCTTGATGGACTACCTTGTCCCCCTATTCTCTCTACATTGTATATCCTCCATGGGGTCCCAAAAAAATAAGCACCCATCTAGTAAGACTTTGCAAATTGAATGTTAGGCAACTTTGTATGCTATGATGTATATATTAGCTGGAGTTTCCTTTCAGACGTCTTTTCAGGTAAATGTTATGGAGAGTCATTTTTTGTAAACCCTATCAGTTTCCAAAGCTAGACATCGACTCCGGTAGATACTTTAAGGGTGGGTCTCCTATCACTTGTAGCTTCACAAGACTCAAACTCGATATCTTGTTTAGAGTTCTATGCCCCTCAGACTATCAAGATTTTGGGACGGACCTCATATTATCAAGTTGGTGGTGCAAAGAGTCATTTTTTGACAGTCTATTGAATTCTTCCTTTCCCATTTGTTGATATTTCGAACCCCACGTGATTTGCTTTGGACCAAATAAAGGTTTTAAGCAACCTGTAGTAAAGTTCAGCATTTCTCCAAGTATTTGATTTGAGTGGAACCTAGAAAGTTGAGTAAAAAAAGGGTTGTGTTGGATTTGCTTGGTTAATAATGTCTTGGAGGAAAAACATCTCTCCGGCAACATGATGATTATGATGATGCTTTTGATTGTTTATTAATGATTCCATGACGTGGTTAATATGGATCAGTTGAGTCATTTGTCATCGATATTATTCCCCGTGTGCAGCCAATGCTTTGCGGGTTACAAATATAGTCCAGCATCAACGAGATGATGTTGGCCATGATTTATTCACTGCTTATCTTTTATGTTTCCTTTCCTTTGCTATGAGTAGAAAGTGATAGAAAAAGGAAGTGTTTGATTTGCTTGGTTAGTAATGTCTAGAAAAAGAGCATCATTATGTTTTTTGATTCTCATCAATGATGCAGCTAATATCGCTCGTTTGAAGTGGTTTCTTGTAGATATTTCGCTGCTTACATAGCTGAGGGTGTCCGGCTTATGATTCTACAACATCTGTGAAACGATTCTGAACTCAGTCTCGAAGATTAGTGTTACTGCAGAAAATTTAAGAATGATTCATTACTTCACCATCCAAGATCTCTAACGTTGGAGCAGGAAGTTCTGTACCAAAGGTTAGCATTTCCTGTACCGGATGGTTGGAAGAGAAAATTGCATGAACGACTGCATCCTCGCCCGATTCCCATGTTCTAATTTAAGCTTTACAGTACTACGTCTACTCCTTTGCTGTTATTGTAGCTCCACTGTGTTATCTGGTTTGGTCTCCGAAAGCTGTACTGTCCATGACCAATGGAGTAACTTAGCTGGATCGAGTTTTAGTCATCATTGTTTGCGGTCAGGTTTTTAACACATCGCCAAGAATTCAAATTATGGCGCGCTCGATAGTGTGACATTGACTTGTTATTGCTTGTTTGGTGTCTACTTATCTGAAATACGAACGTTGAACTTCTCTTTCCTGTTATTGTAGCTCCACTGTTTTTTTGACTTTGGTCTCCAAAAGCCTATATTACCATGAAAATTGACAAATGGAGCAACTCAGGTGATCCAAGTGTTCAAGTCGCCATGTTGGTGGTCAGGTTTCAAATTTATTACCAAGAATACAAGTTCTGGTGGCCTCGTTAGTGTTCTTGTCCTTCCTGCTATTTCTCATTCCGTGTCTCTTATACAAATATGAACTCTACAGGTTTGTTTGATGATCTTGTGCAACATCACCATATGCTGTGCTGGCCACTATGGTGTGGTATTTTTGTTCTCATACCATTTTTGTAAAGCAACATTGGATGACATTTACACAGGTTGCTGCCCCGTCTTATTTCGCAGCGCAGGGCAATGAAAGTTTCAACCTTACCCGCACCACAGGCTCCTACGCATCGAAGTTACTTATTTTCTCCATGTTTACGTGAATAGCGACTGTAGGGTCTGAGGTTAAAAAGGACGTGGTACCATAGGCGTCGGCCCGCCTTCTGACGGAAATAACATGTCATGGTGACATTGCATAGGAATTGGAGAGTGCAGCATTGCTTCAGATGTAATACTGGGGTTGAATAGATGAAAACTGTGTTGAGTATAATCCATCTATTTCCTGCAGATGAGTATGTGGATGGAACGCCTTTGGGGTATGTCTTATGTCTCCCATGTGTGTTTCAACGGTGGCCTTGTGTTTGAGTTCTTGTACTTCTCGCGGAAAGATTGGCATGTGTGTTGTCAAGAAGGGTTGATTTAATCGTATGTATGATAAGAGATTCGATATTTTTCGAGGACATGAAAATCAGTCGTTTTGTATTACAACAGGGATACATCCCTCTTAAAGACTAAGTTTTTTATTAGCCAAAGAAAAAAGCCCTCTCTAGTTTTGTTCCTAGGTTTTGGTTTCAGCTTCTTAATATAAAGTATAGCTTAAGAAAAAAAAAAAAAAAGTACGTGGAGTGTATTTGGGTACACTAACTCCAACAGGAGGGATACATGATTGTGTTGATCCCGTAGGTAGGATGGCCATTGTCACATTTGATTTGTCCCAAGTTGCCAAATGGTTACTGTTACGAACGGATCCGTTAATAATAAACACAAACAAGAACGAGTGCGTAAAAATAAACGAGACAAAGATTTTTACGTGAAAACCTTTACGGGAAAAACCACGGGCGGTCGCCGACGACGAAGAATCTATTAATCAAATGAGGAATACAAAAGGAGTTACACTCAAAATATTACGAATCTCACAATAAGGGATAGAGATAATAATCTCTAAAACAAATCCCTTAAACCCTCAATGTGTTTTTGTGTGTATA
>JAOVYX010017080.1:0-52623 GCA_035668315.1 Drosera spatulata | reverse complement strand
ATGCATGATCTTGCACGATATCGGAACCAGTCTATCCCGATTTCATTATCTAGTATTCATCCTTTTTGGCAAAAACTGTCTATGCATCAAATCATTTCTAACAATAACGAAGCACCACAAGATAAAACATCTCGACTTCTTGAGTTATTGCAAGGTCAGGAATCGGGTATGCGAGAACATATGATAGACATGATTATCGATATAACAGATCTAACTCAGAGCACAGTTCGAGTCCCCTCACACAACATAGAACATAAAGGCCGACCATCAGGTAAAGAGGAGCTCAGTTCAAAATGTATTCCTTCATTCTTGGAAATATCTTCTAGGGGATCTGCTATTTCACAAAGAAAAGGAAGACATAGAAGGGAACAAGGTGACGGTCTACCAATACTTGACTCAACCCAATCTTGGTCCTTATACTGACCGACTACCCCAAGCCTTTTTGCGTTATATTTCCCGCATCATCAATGTTCGAGGTGAAAGTCATTGTGGATTCAGAGCAATAGCAACACAACTCGGTTATTGTGAAGACGAATGGGCTCGAGTACGAACATATCTCATGGAAGAGATAATATTAAACAAAACTCAATATGATATAATATATCAAGAACAAGGTGCTACAGATAGGTTACTGCACTCACTATATTGCTTCGACTCTGTTACGGGTATGGAGCACTGGATGGACTGTATGCCTTTGGGGATAGTCATTGCTTCAAGGTATAATGTTGTATTGCATACATTCGATGCAAATGTTTCGGCTTGTTTTACGCATTTGCCATTGAGGTCCCCTCCGACTGAAGTCCAGGAACATCGTGAAATAGCTATTGCCTATGTCGGGAATCACTTTGTTCAACTATCTCTACATTCTCATTATCCTGTACCTCCAATCCCGAGATGGTGGTGGGAAAACGCATTCAATGTAGCTCGAGGATGGGCTGATAGTTATGCAGTTCGTCTTCAATTGTGGAATGAAGTGATGAATATCAATCAATGTGGTGGACAATATTTTTTAGGAACGATTGAATAGGATAAAATTTGTATGTGTTTAAGTATTATTAATATGTATTTATTAATAATGTATTGAATTTTTTTTATATTCAATATTGGTCTTATTTTGCAGATATTGATGTGTAGAGTTCAAATATATATTTATTTTTAATATTTGATATATATATATATATATCTTAAAAATTATAAATGATTTTAAATATTATAGAAGAAAAGGAAAATTGAAAAATTGAAAAAAAAAAATAAGTGGGACCCATGGAGGGTGAGTGCAGGGGGTGATTAGCAGCGCCCTTATGGAAAGACCAGTAGGAAGAATTGAACCTATAAATCTAGAACCATTGAAAATAGGGTCAACAAATTTAACACAATATTAGCATGTCCCTCATGTATTATAACAATATTATATACTCTCTACGTCCCAGATAAATTACGATATGTTGACTTGACACGATTATTAATAAATGTGTTGACTTTAAGCTATTTTATATGTTTACCCTTGTGAGGAATAAAGAAAATTGTTGTAGAGAAGAAATTGTGAATGGATGGAGAGAGAAAAATTAATGATAGAAAAGATAATTTGATATAAAATAGGAATAATTTGGAGATTTAGACCCAAAAAACTTGCTTATTTAGAAAGTTTTGTAATTTATATGGGACATCCATTTTTGATAATGTATAATAATTTATCTGGAACGAATGGAATAGCAATATTAACAAATGAACACAAAGGAAAAGAGCACAAAAATTTTGTGTATAATAATGTTACAATGTTGACCTGCAACTTGACCAGTTAATGCTCATGAAGTTTTTGGCCGGCCATGGAAATGGGATTTCCATCTTCCATGCTTCTACACTGCAACAAACAATCTTGGATGGCAACTTGACCATTTAATGCTCACGAACTTTACACTTATCATAACGCGGCGATCTTTCATCGAGAGGGGTTGAAAACGATGTTTAATTTAACGTAGTCTAGAGCTCGAGAGAGCATAGATTACTTCTTAGGGATCCAAATGAAACCCCGATTTATGATTAACTAGTGAAACAATGTGGTGACTAGATCAAGTAGAAGACGAAGTCGTAATCCTACCTTTTCACAGATCTAGAATCCCAAACTTCGATGTTTGTGTGCTTTTATTTTGATTGACTTAGTTTAGTTAGTATAACTCTTGGTGTCACGTAACAACTCATCACGTTTTGATTATTTAACCCAAGATATACTATTCATACTTCGTTCGTTAGATCTAAGTCCTTGTGGGGAGATAACTCACATACTTATTTATTACTTGATAACGACGCGTACACTTGCGTTTAACATGATATACAAATTCGCAAACAATAGACCATCCACACCCTTGAGCAATAACCTACTTATTAATTGGGTTCCTTGAAGAAACTGAGACGATGCCCTTCAAAGTATGTAGTGTTCTTCTCTTTGATTTTATTTGTTGTAATCTTTTGTCAATAATTTTTGTTTTCAATGTTGTGTAATGATGAATTAGTTTTTATGTTTGTGCTGTTGCTATCGTTACACTCTTTTATATGATTATGCATGTATCCTTTATTGAAAAAGTGGTTGTAATGACTATTACATGAAAGCTGTTGTCACACCCCAATCCCCAAGGAGAGTGACCGACATATCGATTACAATATACACCCTTGTAATCCACGTCAGCTTTCAAAACAAAACCTCGATGCGAATATCAATTAATGAAAATTTACATTATTCATCTCCTTATATCACATTGCTTAAACAACCCACGGTCTCAAATTAAACATAATCATAAATGACACTCTTAAAAGGAAATGCATATAACTGGAATTCTATGAGGCCCGCTGTGAGAGCTTCCACAATGTCGAAGCCGAACCTTTTTACCTGTTGAAAAACAGATGGATAAAAGCCGTCAGCTGCGAAACTGAGCAAGAAATCTAACACACTGGGTGAAACAAGTGACATACAAATCAAGAAAAATATAGGTTGAACAAAACAGGGATAAAGGCTGCAAGATTGGTTTCCATGAAAAGATGACAGAACAATGGGATCATGAAAATAGTCAAACAGTTGATAGGTGAAAATTATCAAGCATACTCCCAAAACCCTAATAAAAAAAGTAACACAACGCCCAATGACTTACCAAGAAAATACGGAAACGTCGACTCTAAAAACCTACATTCAGTCAAACTTAATACAAAAATAATCTTCGATGGCCATCTAAAATAACTTAAACAGTATGGATATCCAGGATCAAACATATAGTTATAGTCGATGATGGCTCTAATCTGTGTAATCCGTAAGCTGATCCCAAGTGGCAAGTATCACCTGTAGACATTCTAGAGTCAAACTCAACGGCTCTACTCCCTATAAGGTCATAGTAACCTCTTGACTTTTAATCGACAAACAATGTCTTGAGTTGTTTTCGATTGAAAAGCGACCCCAGACCAACTCGGATAAACGACATAAGAACCAAAACATGTCATATCAGAAAATACTTGAAAGCGGCATAGTACGAAAACGCTCATAAAAGACATGAATAATCTGAATGGGAAAATCACAAAACAAACCAAGTTATTTTCAACCCAATTATATAGATACGACGTATGCGTGTCATATAAAAAGAAAAGTCATCAATAGGTTTCCAATAAAAGGAAAGTGTAACAGACTCTCACTTGAAATCTTAGACTTGATTAGATTTCTTGATTTGGTTAGATTACTTGAAATTGTTGTTCATCTTTATCTTTCTGTTAGAGTTCTTGATTTTCTTAGTTATCATTTCTGTACTTAATTGTTATGATCGCTAACGGTTCCACAAGTTTGCGTCCTCCGATGTGTAACATCAAGAGATTTGGTAATTGGAAGGTACGCATGAGGGCATTTCTACATGCTATTGATGAGGAACTATATGAGACTATTCTCAATGGTCCATATCAATCACTGTGTTTCGATCCACAAGATCCAGCGAAGATGATACCTAAGCCAAAGAACCAATGGTTTGACGAAAGAACTTCTATATAACATCTTTTGAAGTTAATACATTAAAAATGTGAACTTACAATCTCTAAGAATATTGAGGTAATAGTTTCTTGAACTGAACTCGTCAAAACATGAACTGTATTTTTTTTTTTTGCCAAACGAAACTTTTTTTAAGTAATATGAATTTCTTTCTAAGCATAATATAAACTGGTATATGTATGAACATCTGAACTATATAAAACATTGTTAATATGAACTGTATTGATTTGTATTTGTGAACTGATGTTTTCTATTTGTGAATTGGATCTTTATTTTGTGTGGAATGATTCACTGTATATGTGAACTGCTTTTTGGTATTTGTGAACTATTTTTTTATTACGTGTGAACTACATATTATATTTTTGAATTGCTTCATTATTTTGTGTAAATTATTTTAACAATCCTAAGGAAAAATGATGTTACCCAATAAAACGTGATATCCTGAATCAAGAATGACAAAACAAAAATCACTAAAAGCACCTTTACAATCAAAAGGGACAGGTTGACATCTTCTTGATAAAACGATCATAAATTTCTATATAAAATATCGAAATTATGATTTTCTTATATTTCCACAAAATACACTCGCATGACTTTTCAACGATATATAATATGCATCGTGATTCTTTCTGGTTTAATAGGATTTAATCATCGAATTCACGTCATTAATATTATCTAGTCACATAGTTCGAGGATTTGTCACGAATCAGGTCATAACTTTTAACACAAAATTCAAATTTTAATTCGTAAATTTTTCTAGAAATTCGACTCAATTATCTTTCGAAGAATGTATACCTCGTCACATGATTAATTATGTACAAAAGAAGTTTAACACTTGAAAACAGAGAACTCTGCACCCGAGACAAATAGACCACTTAGCTCTTCCCGGATATAACTTCATGTAAACACCTTCGATTTACAAACTGTTAATTTTTCTGTAAATTATACATCTTGATCTTCATCATATGTGAATTTCGTACTTAAATTCAGACACTATATATATGTATTTTTTTTATATAGAATTTCGAATGTTATAACAAAATTCATTCACTCCCGACCGACATTGAATCAAATTAGTCTCCCCAAATTGGATGATATATCCATTAATCATCGAAATCATCATTCATTCAACCCAAAAAAGAATATTTTTAATAAACTATAATTTCATAAATATAGATTAGATAAAATGAATACGTGCTAATACGAGATGAGGAAGTGATATCGTGAGTGTAGATTAGGCAAATCGATAGAGTAGGGTTTGTTGTCTTCTTCTCCTCCTTCTCTCCTCTTCTCTTAAACGTCATTGGGTAATGGGGAGGAGAAATTGATGTAGTTAGTTTTGGATATTTTAGGGTTAGAAGATCTTAGGTGAGTATTTATATGCAACAATTACATATAGGTTGGCGTTTTATTTTCAAATTATGAATAGGTGGAAAACATTTTGTTTATATACAAATCAGTTCATTAAAAAAAAAAAAAAAACACATCCCTAGTCTAATATGCACTTATTTCCAGATTTCTTTCCTTGTCGCGTCTCAATCAATCCTGTCATTGTCTTTATTGATTCAATCACACAAGGCAATCAATTATCCCTAAATATATCCTCCTTCCCCACATCATCACAGGCCACGGTCACCGTTCTCTGTCGTTGTCAAGGTTAAGAAAGGTGATCGGATTCGATCCATGAGATCCAAGATTTCAGTTTGGGAAAAATTATTCCGATGAATTCAAACATTGCTGGTGGGATTGAGAGGAATGGTACCGCAATGATGTTGAAAAACCTTGTGACAACAACAACATTTCAAGAACGAATGTGACAACAACAAAGGACGGCGATGATTGTAATAGTGGCGGCGATTAGGTTTTTGATTTCGAATGATGATTTTAATTTGAAATGGATTGTAATAATTTATTTGTTTATTTTATATGAGGACAAATATAATCATAATTTGAATTTATGAACTAATTAGTAATAAAAATAGTTACTATGACCTATTAATAATTGGGGTAATTATTTTAAACTCTCAAATGAACTTTCAACTCACAATTTAGTACCCAATTTTTTTAATGTCGCGTTTAGACACCCAATTAAAATTTCTCTTACAAAGTGGTACCAAATGACCTAAATACCCATTTTATCCTTATTTTAATATAACCACATTAATCCTAAACTAACCCAATACACATTTCTAACCCACCACTTGCCTAACCCTAACCCAACCCTTCAATTTTGTCATTCACCATCAATAAAAATCAAAGCCACTGATTCTCCCCAAACCACGACGAGGATGATTCGTCATACCATTGCGGCCGATCCAACGGAGAAGAAGCCAAGAAATCGAACCATTGAGACGCGTTGATGTGCTCAGAGGTCTCGTCGTGCTCGAACTCGGACTTGATCGTTCTCCAATCGATCTTTGCCGGCTCCATATGCTCGCATAGATTGTCGATGTGTTAGATCGATTGATCGAGGAGCTTAGTGTGTTGAAGGTGAAGCTGCGAGGGAGACTAGAAGGCAGGGTGGAGCGGCGGGTCAGAGACGACTGCTGTAGCGGGTTATTTATTTTACCAGTGTGAACAATGTAATGTTTTAAAGCTTAGCGACATCTCCCACAATGTAATACTCCACTTAATATTACGGCTGCTGTAGTGGGCTACTGTGAAATTTAGTGTGTTTCGTATTGGATATTTTTCTACATTGTTCAATATTCAATCTAAAACATTTAATGTTGTTCAAGCTACTGATGTCCGATTCCCACCAGCACCATGGGATCAAATATCAGAATTTGTCACGGAGTTGGTTAAGCAAATGCTGTGCACAAATCCCTTGAAGCAATTAACTGCCCATAAGAAAATCTTAGGTACGGGCGTACCGTTTCTTCTGTAATCATCTTGATTTAAGATCACATTTTGTACTTTAAATCGTGATATCCTACACATTGACTCATGCAAAAAAAAAAAAAAAAAAAGATAATGTTTTCCTTTCTTTCATATCATGCTGGGATGAAAGAAAATCTCTAGGTTCATGCAGAGACAAATGCACGTCGATTCCCATATCTGTATGGGATCTGTGTTGTTAAAATTTGAGAACTGTATTGTGAACTAACTATCTCAATGTATGAACTGTTAGTTTTATTTTGTGCGAACTGCTTTCTTGTGAGCTGTATTTTCCTTTTTTACGAAATTGTGAACTATGATGAACGATTAGCTTTTTTTTAGCTTGATCTTCTTCCCTACATCAACTTTTTTCGTTTTTAAAGCAGATCGATTTCGCATAATCATTGTATTCAAGTACAACAATTCCTACACCAACTGTATTGTTTTGTCTTGTAAACTGCATTATTCTGTTTTATAAATTGTCTTTTTTTGGCTTGTAACCTGTGATTTTTTTTGTATAAGTATTTTTTGTGTGTTCAATTTTTTATATTTTTTTGTGCATAACTTTTTTAATTAATTTTTTGTGTACTGATTTTTTTAATTTTTTTTTGGAAGGTATGCCAAAACACGAATGAGACATAGATATAGACGTGGGGTGGACTGCAAAGGAATTCATGTGTCGTATGGGGATAATCATCCTTCAAGACAAATACTCCACATATTTAAAAGATAATTGAAAATCGGAGGCGGATTGAGGTTGCTATGTTAATGTTATATATATGAACTGTTGTTTTGGGTATAAGAGTTGTTTATCTTGACATGTATTCAAGGAATTCGTGTAAAATGTGTGAACTGGTGATGTGGCTATGTAAACAGTTGTTTTTGTTAAATGAACTGTTGTTGTTGATAAATGAACTGTCTGCATAATTAGAATCGTATATAGGTATTTGACGCTTAAAACTCGTTAAATTTGACTTTGTAAATTGTGATATTTTGTAATGTAAACTGTTTGTTTATTATACTGTAAATTGCGGGTTCTACTTTTGTAAAACGTTGATAAATTGTTGGTAGTTTGTTCGTGTTTGTAATGAAAAAAAATAATATTTTTGGTGGTATGCAAACTGCTGAAAGTGTACTATTTTTTGCCTTTATAATGAAAATGAACTATTTCTTGTATATGAACTGTTGTTTTTGGTGTCTTGAACTGCAAGTGTAAATAGTGCTACGTAAACCGTTATTCTTTGCTATGTGAATTATTATTTATGTCTATGTGAAATATTATTTATGAGATAAATGATTTTATGCCTATATGAACAGTTTTTTTATGGATATGTGAATTGTTATTTTTGAAAAGCAATTGGATTGTTGGGTTTTTCCCTATCTGAATGATCGTACGACAATAAGAGTACAAACGTAACTAAATTAAGGATAAATTTCAATAGTAAACTTGAACATCATTACAAGACATTAAAACATTATATTGTTTCATAGAAGTTCAATTTGGGAGGACAACGTTCATATAAATGTTTTGATCTAACTAAAAATTTTACATTGTTCATAGTTGGTTTGCTTCATGGAAGACAAACTTATGCATTCCAATCGTTTAATCACTTCTTTTCAATACTATTTTAACTCAATTGATGTGGATATGTGTGAGTTACTGTTAGACATACGATAAAAGTTAATATTAATCCAACACTATGTCATTTAAGGCAATAATTTTAACATTTTTAAACCAGAAAAAAAAATCCATGAGTTAGTATTAGACGTTGATGGCTTTAAACTGTAAAATATAAATTATTTCATTTGTATCAGTGAACTGTATTATGTAAATCTGTGAATTATCTCTTTTCATTGTGTGAACTGAATCAATTAGATTTGTGGGCTGACTCCCTTCTCCAACTAAAATGCATTAGATAAATGTGTGAATTGTCTTTATGCAATGTATGAACTGATTGTGGACGGACTCCCTTCTAACATTGTAGGTTTAGAATTAAATACAAGCAATACACACTATGTGTTATGCGTTATGTAAACAATTACTGTATGAAATATGACCTAAAACAAAATCAATAAGAACTATTTATTGTGTATATTTTAATTGCATACTAATAACATATGAACTGTTTATTATTCAATGTGAATTGAATAAAATTGCTTAGTGAACTAATATTAGTAGATGTGTGAATTATAAATTATTTGTATATAAAATGCAAATTACTATTATAAAAAAAGCAAATTATTAACATATGAACTGTATAATCATCCATCACCAAATCCGACGCCTTGACCTCCAAACTCTATCCACATTATCATCACCATCTCCACTTCCCATCATCGTCATCTTCGCCCCATTTTCCCTCAACCACGATTGCATCACATCGCAATTCATCAACCTTACCTGAAGTTGATGCTCAAGCATTAAAACCAATCAAGTTTCACAAACTGTGTAACAAAGCATAAGCTCCTCCTCATCCCATCATAACCAAAACCCTGAAGCCGAAGCCCTGAAATGGCCGTCGTAATGAGAAAATTCAATTCAGAATGACAAGCTCATCGAATAAAAATCAGAGCAAGTCAAAATGACGGATGATGGACAACAACAGAAATAGCTTATGAAGATTAAGGCATAGATTGATGAAATTCATAGACATCTTATTCTGATTTTCCTCGTCGGATCTGGATACTCCGGCGAAGGATGGGATCAGGTGAATTAAGCATCAAATCCAACTTGGATTTGAGATAAAGCGATCCCCGATCTCCTCTCCATCAATGGATCTCTTTTTTTTCAATTAGAATGAAAATTTAGAAAAATAAGAGTAAATGAAATAAAACTTAATGAACAGGATTGAGAAAACATGGGAAACAGAGATTAAAAAGAGAAAACAGAGAAGACCAATTCAGCATCCCATTCGACTTGGAACCGAGACCAATCGATCTTGGGTTTCCTTCATCGAATAGTTCTCTTCGATAAATGTCAGCTTTCACGAAAACAAAGGAGTAAGAGAAGCGAATTCGAAACACGGAACCAAGGAAACAAAGAAAGCAAAGGCAGAAAATGATCGATTTAATTCAGCATCATCTGAGATCAATTGATCAAATTCATCTCCAATTTCCTCTTCATAGAAGAGAACTCTGTGATCCACGTCATAATTTGAAAAACAGAATTGAAAAAACCGAGAGAACGGATCAGATCAATTCAGCATCCAATTCTACTTGATCAGAGATCGAAGAATCCACTTTTCCACTTCGATGAAGAATTCATTCACAGATCTCTTTTATACATGAAGAATAGAGAAGAAAAACAGCACGCAAAAACAAATCTATACAATATAAAGGGAAACAGATCGATTCAACTTTATTCGATCGCAAAGGTTGAATTGTTCAGCTAGGTAGATCTCCATCGATGTTCAATTGAGAAGAGGAGATGACGATCTGATCAGGAAACAATGATGGAGGATGAGGCGGACATGGTGACAATCAGGGAGCGATCCAATTTTGGGAGTGAAAATCAACGATTTAGGAAGGAGAAAGAATGAGTCAACCTGACTGGGTGAGGACATTTATTTGATTTTGGATGCAAAAGGAGATGACTGGGTGGACATCAATTTAGTGAAAAAGATGTTATCATTTATATTAATGATTGAGAAGATAAAATTTACAATTATCTTGTAAATATATGATTTAGATAGAGGATGAAAAGGATTTCATAGATAATATTAATGTAAGAATTCGAAAAATTTCGTAAAATTTAGTTTCATAATAATTAACGTGAATAATAAATTATCATATGTTATAATTTATTTTACGGGATAAAAAACTTGTTTGTCGATAGAATAGGAAAAGAATACAAAATATCGATGAAATACAACCCTAATACGCAAATACGAAGAAATACGATTTTAATACGAAAATATCATATTTACACGAAAATGACCTAAACCTAATTTTGGCATTTATTTTTCTTAATGTTAAATTCTACTCATATAAATTAAATTAATTATCCACTTAAATTATTTTATTTAATCTAGTTTTCTTATAATACAGGCTCTCTTCTCCTTAAAAAATTCTTTCAAACACAAAAACACTCGTTATCATGCAAAATTAGAGGTAAACAAGAGAAGAGAAAAATAAGAAATTTGAGGAGAAGAGGAGAAGGTAGGTGACAAGACGAGTACGACTAGGATCCTTCACGATTAATAAGAGAATATGATCATCTTCATTAGGATATTCGTGAAAAATTATACCTTTTTTGATAAATTCTGATCTTAATATATATTGAACTCCGACATGTCTAATTTGTAATGAAGTTAATAAATCATGATTCAAAGTTGTGAATCTTATGATATAAATTAAAAAATACGAATTTGTTAACATTTAAAAAACTGGTCATTGGGATGATTTTATAACTTGATATGAAATTACATAGTAGGTTTTATAGGACAAGCCTTATATAACTGGAAAGCTATTGAAGTGCAATTTCCTGAACAATTTATGAATCGGGATTTGGAGTTGTATGTAAAGAGTTATGAGCTTATTAGCGAAGTAAGGTTAAACTGTCTGAACTAGACGCAAAATATAAATTTGAACTAATTAATTGGTATTATTGGTAAAAATTTTACTATGAAAACTTAATTCACTGAAAATATTATAGAGTCTACTTTATGTTAAATTTGACGGAATAAATTTTGGAGTTGTATACAAGAAATTATGGATTTAAATATGTCAAAAGGTCATGTTGGATAGAATATGGGACACCCGTTTCAGAGGCAGGGAAGCTCATCCCAGAGGCCTAGAAACTTGTTCCAAAGGCCGGGACGTCTGTTTCAGAGATCGAGACGCCTGCTTTAGAGGTCGGGACGCCCGTTCCAGAGGTCGGGATGCCGTCTCAGAACCTTCTAGACCAAAAATGATTGTTCGACCCTAAAACAACTCCAAATGTTCATAAATATCTATAATAATATTAAAATCATCATCATGGATAATCAAAATATGTATCAAAGGCTTGTACAAAGCTCAACATCACCTCATAATATTAATATGTGAATCCTACTATGTTATAGGAGATGGAGACGCTGCTTGTTGACAGATAAAGGGAAAATCGAACGTGTGTGTGTGGAAATCGGTATAAGAAGGTAACATTTAGATTTATTGTGTGTGATGATATGTATTATTATACCGTGAGTATAATAATATGCATTGGAATTTTTGAAGGTAGTCACTAAATGTGACTGACGTAAAATACTCACTGCAACTACTGTGTGCAGTGATAAGATGATGTGTATGTTTGTGTTATGTCTTGATTACTGGTATAAAGAGGATGAGTGAGTGAAAGGAGTGTGAATCTATAATTGATGGGATAAATCCATGGTATAAGACATAAAGAGCGTTGTGTCTGTTGCATGTGTTGTACAGTGATTTGGTGGTGACATTCTTTCATCGACCTTGTGAGATCGTTTTGGTATGAGGGAAACTCACTGTAGGAGACCTTGGGCTCTGGTTTGGTTGATCCCCTTTCGCGGATGTCCCTTTAGCTAAAATTGAATAAAACTTGATAAGTTGAAATTGAATAAGTCTCGTCAAAGGCACAATTATAGTACTGACGGTATCTATTATCTGTATTCACATTGTTTTTGAGATGATAATTATGAATGCTTGATTGACATGATATTTTTAGAGTGTTGGATCAAAGGACTTAAGTGGCCATTTTCCTTTCCTTTTCTTATCTTCTTCTCTCGTGAAGCTCTTGGTAAGGGAGCCGGCACGTTATTGAACTCATATGGCTCACGGTTGTTATTTTTCTGTGTTTTTCTCTTCTCTGTGTTTTCAGGAGCTGGAAACGATGAGAAGGTGAGATATAGTTATGATGCTAATATGCATCTAATGTATTGTGATTTATATGGACTAAGTAAAGTATGTAATAAATGGGAAGTTTTGACTGTATTAGATAACATTTTTGGTTTGTGTCTAAGTGGATTTAATTTATTTATGTACTTAAACCGATTAAGTAATTTTTGTTTAGGTGGGGTGTTAGGACTTAGCTGCAATGATGTCATTTATATTATTATGTATTAATATATTTTTCAAAATCGGGGCGTTACAATTAAGAAAATAGATATTAGCATAAGATAACCATGTACAGCAGACGGGTGCAGCAGACGACTGGTGCAGCAGAGTGCAACCAGGTACAGCAGACGAGTGCAGCAGACCAGGCTGAGGGAATGCAAACTACCAAGGACTAAAAATTTACAGGCCAAAGATCAACTTCAAACAACAGCAAAAGTGTCTCAGGGTTCTCATGATTTAGGACCATTTCATTGCTCAAGGCCAGTTCTTGCAACAAAGAGAAGTGAGCAGAGGCTGCAACAGAGGTGCAGTAGAGGGGTGCGGCTGAGGCTGTGCAGCAGTGGTGTAGTAGACCTGTTGTATGAGGGTATGTACAGTATAAGTTGTGCTGGAATGGAAAGGAACAAGTAAGGGGTCAAAAACAAGAAGTTGAGGCAAAGGTGATGTGTATTGTATTAGAAAAGGTGAAGCTAGGTCAGTGTACTGCAGTAGAAGACAGAGCTGTCACTATCAGATAGTACAGCCACGGGTTCTTGTTTATAAAAGGGGACTCACAGCGTAGAGAACAAGGTTGACGAGTCTGAGAAAAACTTGAATATCATTTCAAAGCTTTCAAACGAAGAAAAAAACTTGGAGACTCGCTTTGCGTGAACTGAATTGAAGAATCAGGATTTGTGAAGAAGATTCACTAGTCTGCAAGTGAAGAACAGCAACTGCAGTAGAGCACTGCAAGATCTAGGTTATTCATCCTTTAGCAAGTAGGATCTTGTTGTAAATGGGTTATCTTGTAAGCCAGAAACAAGAACTAGTGAACCTCTTCTTGGCTTGATTACACTGGTCACTAAGAGAAGACTGGACTAAGCTTCTATGAAGGAAATCCGCAAAAACAAGAAGGATGTCCTCATGCAGCAGTACGATTGGGTCTCGATGAGAGCAGATGAGAACCTTACAAGCTTCTATGAAAGGTTTAATGTTCTCATCAATAATCTCAAAACTTTAGGGAAAACCTTTGATGACGAGGAGGTGAACCTTAAGTTTATGAGATCTCTCGGGGAGGCCTGGGGGACGAAGTCAACCGCCATTAGAGAGTCGAGAGATCTTGCCAAAATGTCATTAGCATGACTCTATGGCGTTCTGTACATCTACAATCTGGAGATGGAGCAGAAGAGGCAGATAAATGAATCCAGGAAAAAGATACTGGCCTTCAAAGCTTAGGAGAGAATCATGAAGACTATGGAAGACGAGGAGAGTTGCAGCACCTCGTCTGAAAGTGACAAAAGCATAACTGAAGAGCTTGCACTTATGGGAAGAAAATTCAAAAAGCTCTTCAAGAAGAAGAACATGAAGAAACTAAGTGCTAGAAAAACTAAAGAAGCAGATAGAGATGTCTGCTATAACTGTGGCAAGTCAGGGCACTTTGCTGCACAGTGCAGACGATCGTCACAGGAGTCGTCTGCACACAAGAAGAAAAAGGAGCCTTCAACAAGAAGGAGAAGGCAAGAGCCTATGCCGCAAAGACTTGGAGTGACACAGACTCAGATGACGAAGAAACGATCTCAAATGCTCAGTTATGTCTCATGGCCAGGTCTGACGACGGCAAGAAGGCATTTGACTTCTCCAACTCTGATGTCTCACCTAAGGAACTAAAATAGGCTTTTTAAGAGACCTCAGAAAGCTTTATTCAATCTCAAGAGAGAATAAAGAAAACATTAAGTTGATTGCAAATCTCACAGAGAATTACAATCTTTCCTATCAAGAAATTAATGACCTGAAAAGTCAATTAATTATGATAGAAAACAAACTCAATGAATCAGAGGAGAAGGTTAAACTTCTCACTGAGATGGGGGACTCACTCACCAAAAAAAATGCTGAGCTCTAAGCCCAAGTGGATGCATGGAATGGTAAATCTCTGGATTTGCAAAAAGCACTGATCACAGGACAATATCCATGCGATATGTGTGGGGTTGGATACAATAGTTGGCTCAGTGAAAAGGTTCACTTATATGAGTCAAACTCGTCTGCAGCCAGTATCAAAGGGACAAAGATTGTCTCTGTTAAAGTCTTGCAGAAGGGTGAGACATCTACAACCAGGATGCAGACTAGTGAGGTCTCTACTGCACAACCTGTAAAGGTTGACCCGGCTGCAAAGATTGTGTAGTAGAGGAACCCCTCTACTGCAAAGGATAAGAACAAGACAAAAGTCTTTGTTGCACAATCCTTGAAGCCCAAGATTCTACTAATGCAGCAAAAGAAGTCAAGAAATCCCCTCACGCGCATACTGTAAAAAAAGAGAGAGTATATAACACGTTATCAAGCTGACAGGAGATTTGGGAAATCTCAATTTGTATCAAATTACTCTGTATGGAACAGGGATTCTCTTCGTGTTCCAAAGAGATCATATAGACAACACTGCTGCATGTGGCAACATCCAAGCAGACGACCTAATGTTAAACCAAAGGTCTACTGCTACAATTGTGGTAAGCTTGGCCACAAAGCCTCTCAGTGTTGGGTACCACACAAGAAACCTATTTGAGTGTGGATACCAAAAAAGTAACAAATGAGGACCCATGATCATGGGTACCATGTACAAATTCTGCATATGTGATTGCAGGAAATACAGGATCAAGTAAGGTATCTGGATAGTGGTTGCTCAGGACACATGACAGGGAACAAGAGAATATTGCAAGATTATAGAGAAGAAGAAGGTCCCTTGGCCGTGTTTGGTGGCGGCAAAGCAGGTAAAACTAATGGTTATGAAACCCTTGGTACAGGTTTCTTAATCTTTAGGAATGTTGCTTATGTTAAAGGGCTTGAACATAATTTACTTTCCATTAGCCAATTGTGTGATAAGAACTATGATGTGGCTTTTACTAATGAATAATGTACTGTTGATAAAGAGTCCAAAAAAGTTAAACTGATAGGTCATAAATTAGGAAACATCTATGAAGTAGACTTCAACTTATCACAGTCTGCACAAGTCATATGCTTCTACACCAAGGATGCACACGACACAAACTGGCTATGGCATAAGAGGTTAACACATCTAAACTTCAAAACAATGGCAAAATTATCGTCAGGCAACTTAGTAAGAGGTCTTCCTCAAGTTAAGTTCAGGAAGGATAAATTATGTAGACCTTGTCAAGAAGAAAAACAGACTAAAGCAAGTTTCAAGCCTGTCAACCAAACAGAGACCACAAGAGTTCTCGAACTACCGCACATGGACCTGTTTGGACCAGTAGATGTAGAGAGCTTGAGCAGAAATACACACCAGTAATTGTAGATAATTACTCGAGATATACTTAGGTAATCTTCCTGCACAAGAAGAGTGAAACTTGTAGTCTGATAACTAGGTACCTTAGACAAGTGCAAAATGAAAAGGGCTTAGATGTGGTAACAATTAGGAGTGATCATGGCACAGAATTTGATCAATCACAGGTTGACAAATACTGTGATGATCATGGCATCAAGCACAACTTTTCTACACCTAGAACACCACAACAAAATGGTGTTGCAGAAAGGAAAAACAGAACCCTCATTGAGGCAGCTCGTTCAATGCTATCTGATGCTGACCTTTCAAAGAGCTTCTGGGCTAAAACAGTAAACACTACATGTTATGTGTAAAATAGATGTCTCATTAACAAACAACATAGCAAAACACCATATGAAATATGGAAAGGAAAGACGCCAACCGTTAATTACTTTCATGCATTTGGGTGTAAATGTTATTTCACAACAGTGATACACTGTACTTAGGGAAATTCGACCCTAAGACAAGTGAAGGAATATTTTTAGGATCAAAAAAATTAACAAAGAAACACAAACTGTACATGAGTCAGTTCAATTTCTTTTGATGAATCTGAGTCATCTATGCGAACTGTTGATGTTCTTGATGAGGAATGTGCATGTGTAGATAATAAACAGGATGCAGACGAGGAAACGAGTAGACGAGCAGGTGTAAATGCAGACGAGCAGGATTTTTATAATGGGTTTAATGTTTTTCAAAGAGTGCAGACGAGCAAAACTGCTCTATTGCTCTACTGTATGTGTAGATGCAAACGAGTAGACCACCTGAAACGCACTCAATGTTTTTCAAGTGATGCAGACGAGTGACTTTCCTCAACTGCTCCACTGCATAAGCCGTGCAGATTAGAGACAGGTGGCACTCTGATGCTCATATTTTTTGAAAGAAAATCTTTTCATAATTATCTCCTTGATTCTCGCAACGGGCAGAAAAATTTTAGAAAACTGTGTAACAGTTACCTTTTAATTCTCAACGGTAAAAATTGCATAGTAACTATAAAAGGAGAAAGAACTGTTACAGAATTCACTTTACAATTTTCTCTCTCTTTCTCTCTCTCCCGAGCGATAGACAAACCCTAATTCTCCCAACTCTTCTTTTGATCACTTTCAAACTCTCTATTCAATCTCTTTGAAAATTTTTGAAAAATCAAACCTCTTGAACAAATATGACCGACAAACCCACTTCTTCAGCACCTTCCAAATCATCAAAACCACAAGTGAGCCAGAAAAGAAAAGATTTACAAATAGGTGTGGTTGTTGACTTTGAAACACTGGCGCACGAGTCGGACGAAGTCAAAGAAGTTGGAGAGTCGATTCAAGAAGCCGGACTGAAATACTTGTGCGAGACCACTAGCCACATCTTTGAGGATGAAGTAATGAATCTGATTGAAAAGGCTAGGGTTTCGAGGAATCTCCAAGAAATCAGTTACACTCACAAGAAGACAGTGATTCAAATCTCTTTGGATGATATGGCTCGTATCTTCAGATTGCACAATGATGGTTCAAGGGTGATTCCCCCAAGCGTCATCACAGACGGACGCCTCGCGATGCTCAGAGCTGAACATCAGAAAGTAGGGATAAGAACGATTAAGAAGTTCTTGGCAAAGAAACACAAAATCCTAGCAGACATAGTCAAGAAAACTACGATGTCCAGGGAATACTCAAAGGACCAGATCACACAAGATCAGCAGGAGATCATGTATGCAATCTTGATGAAACACCAAGTGAACTGGGATAGCTTGATGATGTATCAACTAGACAGTGCAGTAGAGGCTAGACAGCCTCTCTAAGGCAGACTACTGAGCATCATTCTGAAGGACAAGTTGAAGCTGTCTGATACTCAAGGAAGACCATGGACGGTGTTGAAGCAAATCGACATAA
Source organism: Drosera spatulata (assembly GCA_035668315.1). NCBI lineage: Eukaryota > Viridiplantae > Streptophyta > Magnoliopsida > Caryophyllales > Droseraceae > Drosera > Drosera spatulata. The sequence continues at coordinate 34,481 of JAOVYX010017080.1, read as the reverse complement.
AAAAGATTGGCAGATTGCCAGCAAGTCTGGTAAAGAAAAGGAAGGCTATAGTGGCACATTCACCACCACAACCCAAGTCTGCAATACAGCAGAGGGCTGAGAAGCCCAAAAAGAAAATGATTTCTAAGGCTGCGAAACCTCCAAAAAGAAAACTGATACTCCAATCTTCTAAAGAATTAGAAGAACCTGCCATGAGGAGAGCAGTTGAAATGGAAGCGGAGTCTGCAGACGTACAGACTGGTGCAGACGTGCAGAACTAGGGAATTGAAGCAGAAGTGCAGATTGGAGAAGAAAGTGCAGACGTGCAGACCACCACTACACTTGCCATTGTGTAGATGGACGATGCACTTGCACTGGAGCAGACGACTGAAGAAGCCATAGACCTGCAGTAGAGGGAAGAAGATGCAGACGAGCGGCATATTGAAAAACCTACAGAATAAGAGATGATACAACCAATTACTGCAATTGAGGAATGCTCATCCTCAAGAACACTTTCCCTAAAGATTCCTGAAATAATAGCTCTACATGACTCGAATGTAGCTCTCGAGTTCATAAGGGGAGGTGCAAACGAAGACCTGAAACAGTTCATACTAAGCTCAATGATGAGTTTTTTCAAAACTCAGGAGGGTCCTCAAGTTGAATTGAGAAGGGAAATGTTTGCGAGGGGATTCACACGAAAGGAGATTGAGGATATTGAAGCAAAACTGTGAACCCTTGATACTTCAACTCTACAAGGAGTCTCCACTGCAACAGTTGGCATAACCATCACTTGAAATACAGCAGACGAGCTAGCCACAACAACAACAACTTTGGTTCCCGACACTAATATGTCTCTTGTTCCATATGTAGATGATGATGATGAACTGGAGATTATCTAAGTACGGACAGCAGTAGAAGTCTAGGCAGCTGAGGAACAAGCAGAAGGCCCAGAGGAAAGAAGAAAATTTGAAGAAGCACTTCAATATGTCGAAGAACTGAGGAAGAAGGCCCAAGAACACAGAGCACAGACTGATGCTCTCCTAGAAAAGCCTCAGAAGGAGGAAATGCTCCAGGAATTCGCCAAGCAGCACAAACTCAGGAGGAGAAGGACTATAGTGAGCAGTATACCTGAGCCAATCCCCACAACATAAGATGAACAACGTGCAGAAGAATGGAGAAAAATGGAAGAAACTCTTGAAGCAAATGTAGAACAGATCCACAACGAGGCTGCACTGCAAAGAGCCACTCAACTGACAACTCTGCAGCAGACTGCTCTGAAGACTAGGCTGCAGAAGAGAGTAGCTTCTATACTACCTCGAGCTGCTCCTTCCAAGAAGAGAAAGACCTCAAAGAGCAGCAGACCAAAATTGATTCCATTAGGACCTCGACATGTAATACCCCAAGAAAATGCTGAAATGGTTTGATAGTACTACCTATATCAACAAGGTGCGCCTTCCTTTTTGGTAGCCCATCACTTTAGAACTCCGTAGTTAAGCGTGCTTAACGTGGAGTAATATTAGGATGGGTGACCTCCTGGGAAGTTTCCCAGGGCGTGCGCGAGTGAGGCCAAAACGCACTGAAAGGACTAGTGTTGGTCTGTGGGGCCAGTTGTCAGCTTGACGAGCGGTTCTTGGTGACGATCCGGTAGCAAGGATTTAGCCGAGACGTTACAGTATGGTATCAGAGCAATCTTGCCACCGCGTGCTGGTCCCGTGGACAAGAGGCCCAGGTCAGGCCCCTAGCGGGGGAAGGTTCTGGGACTGTTCGTCGTGCTTGAAGTCGCAACGAGGGCGTTGCGTTCTTTATGTAGGGGTCTATGGGGGCAGTTGTTAGCCTGCCAACCGGTTCTTGGTGATGACCCGGTAGCAAGGATTTGTCCGGGGCGTTATAGTATGGTATCAGAGTAACCCTACGACCGCGTGCTGGACCCGTGGACAAGAGGTTCAGGTCAGCCCCCTAGTGGGGGAAGGTTCTGGGACTGTGTGTCGTGCTTGAAGTCGCAACGAGGGCATTGTGTTCTTTAAGTGGGGGTGTACGTAATACCCCAAAGAAATGCTTAAATGGTTTGATAGTACTACCTATACTAACAGGGTGCAGCTTCCTTTTCGGTAGCCTATCACTTTAGAACTTCGTAGTTAAGCGTGCTTAACGTGGAGTAATGCTGGGATGAGTGACCTCCTGGGAATTTTTTCAGGGTGTACGCGAGTGAGACCAAAGCGCACTGAAAGGACTAGTGTTGGTCTGTGGGGTCAGTTGGCAACCTGACGAGCGGTTCTTGGTGACGATCTTCGGTAGCCAATCACTTTAGAACTCCGTAGTTAATCGTGCATAACATGGAGTAATGCTAGGATGGGTGACCTCCTGGGAAGTTTCTTAGGGCGTGTGCGAGTGAGGCCAAAGCGCACTGAAAGGACTAGTGTTGGTCTGTGAGGTCTGTTGTCAGCCTGACGAGCGGTTCTTGGTGACATTTCGGTAGCAAGGGTTTGGTCGGGACGTTAAAGTATGGTATCAGAGCAACCCAGCAACCGCGTGCTGGTCCAGGTCAGTCGCCTAGCGGGGGAAGGTTCTGGGGCTATGTGTCGTGCTTGAAGTCGTAACGAGGACGTTGCGTTCTTTAAATGGGGGTGTATGTAATACCCCAAGGAAATGTTTAAATGGTTTGATAGTACTACCTATATCAACAAGGTGCACCTTCGCTTTCGATAGCCCAGCGCGCTTAACGTGGAGCAATGCTGGGATGGGTGACCTCCTGGGAAGTTTCTCAGGGCGCGCGCGAGTGAGGCCAAAGGGCACTGAAAGTACTAGTGTTGGTCTGTGGGGCCAGTTGTCAGCCTGGCGATCAGTTCTTGGTGATGACCCAGTAGCAAGGATTTGGCCGGAGCGTTACACGACAGCTGTTCACCGTTCGTCCCGATGGATCCAAAACCTTATTGGGGACATCACAGGCATGACGGAAGGAGAAATCGAGTAGATGGTCCTACTGCAACAAAAGGCTGCTCAAACAAAAGATAGGCCGAAAGAACCTTACATCCTTTTTAGTGGAGTATAGGAATGGAAGAACTCCACAATGAAGACCGAAAGTCACAGACAAGCTCAACTGCATCAAGTTGAGTTTATTCATTTTGGTAGAAGTAAGGTTGAAGATAAAAAGAATAATTGACAAGCATGTTCGTGGTGCAACACTTGAAGTCCAGGAGTACTTGTCCAGACCATAGGTTGGTAGACCACTATCCCCTAGAGGCGGAAATGATGGTGGTGATGAAGATCAAGATATGATAGCCATATTGATGAACTAATTGATGAAGTTGCAAGGGAAGGAGTCCTCCAACAGATGCAAAAGGACACTGAGATGCAGTTGAACCAATAATGGAACAAACTACAGTAGAGGAGGTAGCTGCAGTAGAGGAGACCAATAAGACTAAGGAGCAGACTACCCCAGTGTCTGCATTAACACATGCAGATGAGGCGTTGTACCTATAGACTACTCCAGCCATTACAGAAGCTGCAGTAGAGCAGACCACGAGGTTCAGGAGCAGACGAGCATGTCAACGTAGACGGGTACAATTCCTACAGACGAGCAACTCATCCAACCTTCACTCAAACAATTAATGCAAGACATGGAGGAACTACAAGTCCAAATTCCTGAAGAGACACCAGGGGTCCTTGTAGAAGAGCCATAAATTCCAGAGGCTGAAGTGCAAACTGCAGAAGAGAGTTCATCACAAGGGATAACACTCTCAGCTCTCAAAAGGCACTTGTTGAAGGACACCCTATCAACTCAGCACGTACAAGGGGACATTTCTCCAATCCACATACAATTCACTCCACAATCACCATTTGGATTACAGGAGACAACTGAAGACCCCTCTTCAGTTAGTTTTCCCCAAGGACTGCTATATGGAGTAACCTCGAATATTCCCATGACTCCTCGAACAGCCATTAGGAGCCTTAAACTGGGAATGGAAGAAGCCAAGCTACCACAGCACACGGAGACTCCGGTGTCAACAAGAAACATATCTGCATGCAGGAGGAAGCAGACTGGCAAAACACCAGAAGCTTCCCCATCCAGCGTTGATGAGAGGCTCCATCAACTGGATCAGAATCTCTATGAAGTCCAACAATGGACCAAAAATGCTCTTTGGGATTTTATTGCAACTCTGTAGCCACTTGCAGAGGATATAGTAGATGAGAAGAACCAAAGGGAACACTATTTCGACACCTTCTACGATCTACTTCAAAAAATCATAAGGCAAACCCAGAAGAGTACAGGCATAAGCCATCAACACTATCTAAGGACCACTAAAAACTACAACAGGCTGCACAACGTCCAAGCCACCAAATTCAAGAAGCTACAAACCACAATTCAGGAAACACAGAACCAAATGCAGACCCACTTCCTCAGCAACGACAAGAGACTAACTATCTTGGAGTCAAGGGTGAATTCAGCCCTCAGAAGAGACACAACTGCACAGAACAACATGGCAACTGGGCTCTGGGCACTAAAGGAAGCTGTCAAAGATCTCACCCAGAGCATCAATGCAAACAATAAGAGGGAGAAAAGTACAGCTGAGGAAACTAAAGAAAGCAGAGGTGGATCAAGGTCTCAGGGGGAGATACAACCATCAAGGCATGCAGCAGAGCAAACAAGATCTGCAGTAGGGTGGCCTACGCCTACAGCTGAGGGGTCAAGCAGCAGACGTGCAGCAGAGCAACAACAAAAGAAGAAACAAAAGGACAAAAGTCTAAAGGTTCTACAACAAGATTATCCTTCCAAGAGAGGACGGAAGGATTAATCCTTAGAGAGAATGTAAGTCCTCAACATTTTGTAAATTTCTTTTATAGCAATGGATGTATAGGTTCTCTTCATGTTAGAATTTCTTAGGAGTCTTGTTTGCATCAATTTAGGGGGAGATTGATAGGAATGTGCAATCCCTCCATATTGTATAGAAATTGATGAACAAAACTTAAGAAGAAATCACACTCCACCAGTTATCGCCACCACTCTCCATCAACGTCGGAGTAGCCCCGCCGCATCTCTCCCTCACCGCCTCACCTTCTTCTTTCGCCATCACCATCGCCATCATCAACTATGACACCACCACCTCCACGGCAACACCCAACCTCGTGATTGCCATTTTGACATCATAAGAAAACGCCTCCATCACCAAAGAGGCCCTGAAAAGCTAGCTCTTCCCTCAAGACGATCGGCATCGTTTCACTCCTCGCCGAGCCGCGGTCGACCACCACACATCACCATGCCATGCCATCTTGTCTGAGCATCACCAGGATGACGTCGTGGTCTTTTCCACGACATCGTAGAATGATCACGAGCTTCCCACGGTGAGGAACCATGCAGCTGCCCCGTCTCGTTTAACTTTACCTTTCCTTAGCTAACAGTTATATATAGGTTTCTGGCGACGTTGCGACCTCCACGAACCACCAGCGGGCTGGGTGACGTCCGAAATTCCGACCACCAGAGGGCAACAGCTTGGTAGCAAGGGTAATGGTGGTGTCTCATGCTAGTTCTCTCGGTTTATATAACACGGGTTCGATAACAACAGAAGGTAACCTAACCCTTTCTTCGATTCCTTACGCGTGATTGATACGTTATATGGGTACGGTTTGATAAGGATGGTGGTCAGGAACGATGGTTAGTTGAAGTGATGTCGTCGGGGGAGCGATGAAATAATCGGATTGTTACGTTATTCGTTAAGTTCATAGCAGGAACGATGTGTAGTTTGACTTGAAAATGGGTGAAAACGATTAATATTGATTGTTATATATACACACATGTATAAACATGGCTACACCATAATGAACGAAAAGGATTTTTGTGTCATTTTTGTAATCATTTGTTATCTTAACGAAACTACATCGTATTCTTTTTCGAATGTCTTTGCCCATATTAGTCATCATGGGAATCGTTGGCGTTATCATGAAAAACCTGTTGATATGCATCATTCCTGGAACACTTTAGTTGTGTCGTGTAGGCTGAGCCATTGTGACGGGCAAGAGGGGGACTAGCTAGGGAGTGGAAAAGCAACGACTTGTCCTCTACGCGTGCACGCAATGACACTACGATGTCGTAGGTGGCTGGGCCACCAGACAACTTCTGTAGAAGACCCAAACATGCCAATCGGGTATAGCTAACCCGTTGTATCATGTCTATAAAGAAAAAGAAGAGAATATGCTTGTGAGAGGCTTGCCCCATCAGTTGTTAGATTCCCATGGTTTTTGTCAAAGTCGTCGGGTTCAAGTATTCCTTCAAAGTGTAGTCCTGTGAAGTCATGTGCTTAATTATCAAATAATAACACAAAAGAAAAGACACATTCAATGGATAAAATGTAATTATTAAGACACATGAATTATAATATTATTGATGACTAATATAGCCTAAGTATATGTTTTCTTTTCCTTGCTTCCCTTCGGGGGTCCCTTCAGGGGCTCTCCACGATTTGCCATAGTCGATGAAGTACCCCTTGAAATCAAACTTTTCTCCCTAGGTTACTGATTTTTTCGCTCAGAGGTTAAGGGTTTTATTTTGAGGTGCGGGCCGAAATGAAGTTGGAATAAGTTAACACGAGCTTGTATTGCATTTAGAATATTGCACCCAGTTATAAATAAACGTGACAGCTTAATAATAGCTGGTGTAAGATAACATGTAATATTTTAGCCGTAGAACGAAGGATGTATAATTTGTTAGCTATTGAAACATGGTTGTATAATATTTCAGTGTCAGAGAGATGCGATGTATAATGTATTGGCTATTAGAAAGTGCATTGTAAATATAACTTTATAACCACCTTGTGTAAATGTAATGGTAAGTACAAGTAGTTCTCGTGAATTCTATACCTAAAACTCGATGGAGTTGTTTGGCCTTGCTATGGATGTTATTTGTAACGGCATAACACCACGTGTCAGCTGAGCTGGAAGCCGGGGCATTACAGTTAGTTACATATGACACAACTATCGACCCAAATACCCATGTCCAGAATTATGAATCTATTATGGATATTCATGGGGCAAACGAGACAATTATGTATAAGGCATTTCCGACAACTTTCAAGGAGGTAGCTCGAGCTTGGTTTAATTCTCTTCCACCGACCTGCATAGACTGATTCTCGGACTTCACAAGATTATTCGCCTAGCACTTCATCAGCAATCGAGGGATGGAAGTTACTTTGAATCATCTACGACAACTCTTTCAGAAGCCAGGGGAGAAGCTTTTAGGCTATATTAAAAGATTTAATGTTTCTGCGGTAAAAGTTGAAAAAGTGAAGACGAGCAAAAAGCCAAAGCCCTCATCAATGGACTGAAAAACGCCAAGTTATTCGATCAACTAAGCCTTAAAGCACCGTGAGACTATAGTGAACTCATGGAGGAATCAAATAGACACGAAGGAGTAGAGGCAGCTTTAGCCGCCAGAGAACGTATCAAAGGAATGAAAAACAGAGTTGGGATAAAAGTTGAATCAGATGATCATGTCCGGTCTGAATAAAAGAAGAGCAACCCCTCGACGAGATGATAGAGATTGTCGACAAAAAAACAAAGAAGGAAGAATACCGGGTTTGACATACACAACTTACACACCCCTTAATGCTCCAAAGAAAGAGATACTTCAAGCAGCTTGGGAGGAAAACTTCCTAGTCAAACTGCCCGAGAAACAAAAGTTCCTCTCAGTAAATAAGGACATGACTAGGTATTGTATTTATCATCGAGATCATGGACACGACACAGAAGAATGTCGACATCTAAAAGACGCTGTTGAAGATTTGATTAGAAAGGGATGTTTAAAGGAGTTCGTGGGTAATTGAGGTCGCCCAGGAAAGGAAAAAGGATGATCTCTAATGCGAGAACGCATTTGTTCACCTCGGAAAGAGGAGGATGAACAAAGACCAGCACAAAGGCCTAGAATAAACGTCTTCATCGGAGGACTTCCAGTCATGGAAAATTTATCATTATCTGAAGGAAAATCAATGTAGAAGAGATCGATTGTTCCCGAACCAGAAAAACCCCGATATGACGTCGAGATATGTTTTGGCAGTTAAGACAATGATGGGATAAGTTTCCCCCACGCGGATCCCTTAATGGTGACCTTGCACATTGGTGATTTTGATGTGGAAAAGATGTTAGTGGATACAGGATCATCAGTCGACATCATTTACTTCAACACAATCAAAAGAATGGTGATGACTGAAAGGGACCTTAGGCCATGCCAAATACCATTAGTCGGATTTACAGGGGGCACTATATTGCCAAAAGGGCGTATTACTCTTTCTGTAATAGTGGGGGACGAGACCACAGGAAAACCAGAGCTCGGACGGCCAATTTCACGGTGGCTGACCTTCTATCAGCATACAACGGGATCTTAGGACGACCTTCAATTATGGACTTGAGAATGGTTAGAGCTCTTGGGTATATGATGATCAAGCTCCTAACTTCGTTCGGAGAAGGAGAAATCAAGGGAAACCAAAAACAGTCACGACAGTGTTATCTTTTGACTTGGAAACAAAGCCAACTCGGACGAGTTTCGAAAGACACAATGCAGTTGCATCTTGATCTAAGGGAAGAAAAGAAAGGTCATGAGCCTGTAGAAGAACTAGTTGAATCCCTCTGTAACCCGATGACAGCTCAAAATACATTAAGATAGGACTTTTTTCAGAGAATTGACTCGGACGGAATTGATCGCAATCTTAAGAAAAGTACTCCGATGTGTTCTCATGGCAAACCTCTGACATGCCTGGAATAGACCCAAATGCGATTGAACACTGACTCTCTGTTAATCCAACCACGAAACCGATCAAATAGAAAAAGAGATATTTTGTTCCGGAACGAAATCATGTTATAGCCGAGGAAGTGGAGAAACTCTTAAGCGCCAATTTCATCCGAGAAGTAGATTATCCAAACTGCCTAGCCAATGTGGTAATGATAAAAAAGGCCAATGATAAATGGAGAATATGTGTTGATTTCACTGACCTTAACAAAGCATGACCCAAAGATTGTTAGCCCCTGCCTCGGATAGATCAGCTGATGGATACGACCTTGGGACATCAACTATTATCCTTCATGGATGCTTTTTCAAGATATAACTAGATCTTTATGGAAAAAGAAGACCAAGAGAAGGCTTCTTTTATAGCTGAACAAGATACATACTGCTATAATATGATGTCTTTGGATTTAAACCTAGGTCAACTTACCAAAGGCTGGTCAACAAAGTCTTTCAACCTTTACTCAAGAAAAAGATAGGAGTATACGTTGATGCTGCCCAAGTCCGTCTGATCTGAAGATCACCCTTCCGATCTTGAAGAAACCTTTGCCCTCTTAAGAGAGTATAATATGATATTGAACGCTTCAAAGTGTGCTTTCGAGGCCACTTGTGGAAAATTTCTAGGATATATGATTACGAGTCGGGGGATTAAGGCCAACACCGCGAAAGTGGAAGCCGTTCTGAGGATAGGACCTCCAAGAACTAAGAAAGAAATTCAAAAATTAACAGGATGTTAGCAACACTCGAAAGGTTCATATCTAAAGGAGCAGAGAAAACTCTCCCGTTCTTCAAAGCTTTAAGGGGAGCCAGTGCAACGTTTGAATGCAGTTCGAAGAGTTAGGAGGCCTTTGATCAATTGAAAGAAATACTTGAAAGAAATACTATTATTGACTAAACCACTTGAAGGGGAAAAGCTATACCCCTACTTAGCATCATATGAAGAAACCATTTCGGCGGTCCTCGTTCGAGTTGAAGGAAATATCCAAAAACCTGTCTAATTTGTTAGCAAGGTCCTACAAGGAGCAGAAATGAGATATTCGGGGATATCCGTTAGTAAAGTTTCCTTAGCCTTGATCATAGAAGCTCGGAAATTAAGGCCATACTTTAAAGCTTATTCGATCGTGGTAGTCACGAACTATCCACTTCGGCAAATATTGCACAAACTGGAGACATCAGGGAGACTCATCTAATGGTCTGTAGAATTTAGTGAGTTTGGCATCAGTTATGAAGCGAAGTCGACGATAAAGGTCAGGCGTTGGCCGACTTCTTGGCAAAATGTAGATTCAATCTCGATGAACGACCGACCGAAGAAGAAATCCATGAAAAGTTGATAGATAATAGCACTTGGATTGCTTAAACGGATGGCTCATCGTCCATCAAAGGAGTCGGGGCAGGAGTTCTACTTCGGTCCCCAAATGACTGGGAACTACCGTGGTCAGTTCGGTTACATTTTAAATCCACCAACAACATGGCTGAATACGAAGCATTGATGACAGCCTTAAACATGGCTAAATACCTGGGAATAAGTCGACTACATATTTGCTCAGATTCACAGCTGGTACTAGATGAAATCTTAGAGAAATGTGAAGTCGGAGAAGAACTCTTAGGGTACAAAAATGTTGCAATGGAAGTCATCAAGGGATTTGCCGAATTTCAAGTTCGACCAATCCCTCGGGGGAGAATTGGGTAGCAAATATACTTTGTAGGAATCTAATAATTTACAATATCCCGTACAGTCTGCTATGTACTGAAGTTGTTCAAAGCCCATGGAAGAAGGCGAAAGAGCTGATTAACCCGGTGGAGTTTGAGCCATCACAGATGGATGACATAGTCCAATACCTTCGGGATGGTACCTTACCTGAAGATTACAAGTCATCTCAAAAGATTAAGGGAAATGCACCGCATTTCTCGTTGATAAATAATCACCTTTACAAAAGGTGTTATTCTCTATCTTCACTTAAATGCCTTGGTTCTTCAAGGGAGCAATTCGTCCTGACTGAGGCCTACGAAAGAATTTGTGAAAATCATCACGGAACGCTGACTCTGAGTTTGAAGTGCCTAAGACAAGGATATTTTTTGCCAAGCATGAGATAGATGCTGAAGATTAAGTTAAGAGATAGCGAATGGCCGACTTGCCACATTTGTCGGCTTCAAATCCGACGCCTATTGAGATTCCTAGGGAGTCTGCACAATGGGGTATTAATATGCTTGGACCTTTTCCAATCGCTTCAACTCAAAAGAAATTTATCATAGCGGTAGTGGATTAATTTACCAAATGGGCCGAGGCAGAAGCAGTAGCAAAGATCACAAACAAATTTGTTAGAGACTTTGTTTGGAAATCAATAGTCTGCAGGTTCAGGATACTACACACAATCATATCAGATAATGGGTTCCAGTTTACCAGTTCAGCTTTTACCGAGTTCTGTAAGAATCTTGGAATTGAACAAAGGTTCACATTAGTTAAACACCCACAAACCAAGGGACAAACGGAGGCCATCAACAAGGAGATTAAGAATGCTCTTGTAAGAAGGCTAAATGAAGCTAGAGGGTTATAGACCGAAGAGTTACCATCCGTCTTCTGGGTATACAGAACCACCCCAAAGGGATCCATGGGGGAAAGTCCATTTAAGTTGGGATTTGGAGTTGAAGTCATGGTGCCGGTGGAAATGTTAGAACTTTCAGCTCGGGTTCTCACTTCTCAGTAGAACGAAATAAAAGAAGGATTCGAAAAGAACTAGATTTCCTTGAAGAATCAAGAGAGAGAGCATCAATACTTCAGAAAGCCTTCCAACATCGAATAGCTGGGTACTTCAATGCCAAAGTAAATCCTAGAAACTTTCAACTCGGAGATTTTGGTCCTCAAAAAGACAGAGTTCAGGGTAAGGATAGTTGGAGGTAAACTAGCTGATAAATGGGAAGGACCCTTCAGAGTCACCTCTGTCCTTATCCGAGGAGCATACAAGCTAGCTCGTCCAAATAGAGTAGAGCTCGAAAGAACGTTCAACGTAGACTACTTAAAGGTTTATTATCCATTTTTCAAACATTTCGGGTTTTCAATAAACAATGTTCGTTTTCTCCTAACCCTTGCAGGAAGAGGGCTATAAGCCTCTCAAGTCAAAAGCAGTTCTATCCGAGAAACTAAGTTTAAACAAGATCTTCAACTTCAATAAATAATTCAGATAGGGCTGTCCTTAATGTCTAAGTAGCTGGGAGAAAATGAGATCTTCAACCTAGATAGCTTAGACTAGATTATTCCACGAGAGATGATCGAAACGTCTCTTGACGATCCGAACTGAAGTAAGCGTCTTCGGTTCAGATGAAGGAGTCAAGTAAAGGATCCTAAATATGGATCCTAGACGGAAAGCTTCACAGTTTCAATAAAAAAGAAGAGTTAAGTCAATCACCCTAATAGCGGGTGATAAATGAAAAATTAAAAAACTGAGTTGAAGTAAAACCTTTAACTCAAAAAGGAAACCAAGCAATTCGTCCTAAATGTGGATGAAATCGAAAAACTGAAGATCTGACTTTGAGATTACAGCTCTTTGCTCAAACAAAAGACTTAGGTCAAGCATCCTAAATGTAGACGAACGGCTCAAATGTCAAAGTTGGAATTAAAATTTCCCACTCAACTTGGTCGTCCTCTAATTGGAGATAAGGTTAAGAAAATCAGAATCCAAGATTGAAGTTAAAGAAGGAGGCTGAGATTGAAAGTTCGATCAAAAGCCTGGATTCGAACAATAGGGGAGTAATACAAGAGACATCATGAAAAGCCAATTAAGGAGCATCCGAAACATCTCCAGTAACCTCGGCCCCGGTTACATCATCTTCTGGATCTCCTTCGACCACCGCGGCAGCTCTAGCTAATTTGTCTTCGGCTTCTACGTCTTCTACGGTAGCCCTCTTAGGGGTAGGATGTTGAGTCCAATCAGGAGGACGGCTCGAGAGGTCGCTAATAGGGACTTGAAGAGCGGGACATTCAGGATAATTTTGAAGTAGACGAGCAAACTCCAACGAAGAATTCTCAGTCCCCTTATCATAGACCCGTTCGTACTCTTTGCCAAATTCCTCCGACTTTCGAAACTCTACAACAGGTTTGGACCTTTCCTCGTCAATCCGAGCTTCGAGTTCTAGGTACAACCGTTGGTCAAAGGTCGCTTGCAAGGATGCAGGGTAGGAATTCAGCTTGTCCTTGAGTTGAGAAAGGGAACTGAAGTTAGCCTTAGCCTCGTTCATGGGCTTGATTTAAACCAATAATTCGGCCTGAAATTGGTCCCGTTTTTCGGAAGCCGACTTCAAGGCAGCTTCCTTCTCCCGGATTTAACACTTCAATTCAGAAAACTCGGGCTTGAACACCTCCAGATCATGTTGGCTTAGCTCCTCCGTAAGGACTCGAAAATTTTTGTAAAATTTAGTTTCACGACGTTAAAAGACTTGTTTGACGATATAATAGGAAACGAATACAAAATATGGATGACATGCAACCCTAAATATGTGAAAATATGGTCTTAATATGAAAATACCGTATTTATATGAAAATGACCTAAACCTAATTTTGGCACTTATTTTCCTTTATGTCAATGTCTACTCCACCTAAAATAAATTAATTATTCACTAATTACCTACTAAATACCCACTAATTATCCACTAAAATTATTTTAATTAATTTAGTTTTCTATAAATATGGGCTCTCTTCTCCTTTAAACTTCTCATAAATACAAAAAAAAAAAAAAAACATTTCTTACTATGCATGATTAGAGTTAAGTTAGAGAAGAGTAGAAGGAAAGTTTGAGGAGAAGATAGGTGGTAAGGCGAGTACGACTAGAATCCTTCACTGTTAATAAGAGAGGTGATCATCTTGATTAAAAATTTCGTGGTTCTTTATTAAATTTTGATATTAATATATGTTAAATTCTCACATATGTAGTTTCTAATGAAGTTAATAAATCATGATTTGAAGTTGTGAAAATGAAGATATAAATCAAAATGTATAAAAATGCCAACTTGTAAAAAACTGGTTACAAGGATAACTTTGTGGCTTGATATGGGATTACATAGAAGGCTTTATATGACAAGCCTTATATCACTGGAAAGATATTGAAGTACAGAACAGTTTATGAATCGGGATTTGGAGTTGTATGCAGTTATGAGTTAATTAGTGAAGTAAGATCAAACTGTTTGAAATAGTAGAGAATATAAACTGTTTGAAGTAAGACCGAGATGCTCATTTCAGAGTCCAGGACGCCCGTTCTAGAGGTTGGGATGCCGTCTTATAACCTTCTGGACCAGAAATGATCATTTTAACCCCAAAACAACTCCAAATGTTCGCAAATACCTCTAATGCTATTCAATATGTAAAATCATGCTCATGAACAATCAACATATGTATTAAAGTGTATTAAAGGCTTGTAGAAACCTCAGCATCACCTCATAATATTAATATGATAGTTTTTGACGAAGTTCGAAGAAATATGTTTAGCTCCGTAACGTGAACAAACATTCACAAAGGAATATATTAATATGTGAATACATATAAAGGAAAAGTTGAGCGCGTGTGTATGGAAAATGGTGTAAGAAGGTAACATTTAGATTTATTGTTTGTGATGATGCTTGGGAATCTTCGGACGTAGTCACTAAATATGACTGACGTAAAATACTGACTGTAACTGTTGTGTGTTGTGTGCTAAATAATGAGTGTTCTGGAGTGTTATTGCATGGTATGTGGTATGTCTTGTTTGCTGGTATAATGAGGCTGGATATGTGAAAGGAGTGTAAATCCATAAATTAGTGAGACAACTCAATGGTATAAAACACAAAGAGCGTTGTGTCTGTCGCATGTGTTATACAATGACTTGATGATAACATTTTTTCATCGACCTTGTGAGGTCGTTTTGGCTGATGCCATTCTTTCATCGACATTCTTTCATCGGCCTTGTGTGGTGATATTCTTTCATCGACTTAGTGTGAGGAAATCTCACTATAGGAGACCTTGGGTTTCGATTTGGCTGATCCTTATTCGCGGATGTCTCTTTTGCTAAAGCTAAATAAAACATGAAAAGTAGAAATTGAATAAATCTCGTGAAGGGCACAGTTATATCACTGAGGGTATCTATTGTCTGCCTTCATTGTGCTTTTGTGATGATAATTATGAATGTCGGATTGGTATGATAGTTCCAGAGTGCTAGAACAAAAGGCCTATGTGGTCATTTTCTTTTTTATTTCTTACCTTCTTCTCTCGTGTAACCCCTAGTAAGGAGCCCGACATGTTATTGAGCTCATATGGCTCCGCTTACTATTTTTTTTTTTTTTTTGTGTTTTTGTCTTCTCTATGTTTTCAGGAGCTAGACACGATGGGTATATGTGATATAGGTCATGGTGCTTATTTGCAACTACTATATTGTGATTTATGGAATAAATAAAATATGTAATAATTAAGGAGTTTTCGCCGTATTAGATAACATTATTGGTTTATGTATATGTGGATTTTTATTTATTTCTGTACTTAAACCGATCAAGTAATTTTTGTCTAGGTGGGGTGTTGGGACTCAGCAACAGTGACGTCATTTATATTATTAATATATTATGAAAAATCGGGGCGTTACGCATTGGTATCAGAGCAAGGTTTAGGTTAAGAACTAAACGAAATCACTTAGGTTTAAGTAAATATTTTATATGTATTACCGAGACTTTATGAAATGTTTAAGCTTTCTTATGCTTATGCTTGATTTCAGTCTTATTCCATATTTGTGGGCATGTTATTAAGATAAGTTTGTTTTATGTTCAAGAGGGTTAAGACTAGAAACCAGGGATTCATTCCGAAGCGTGTTTCTAGGATGTTTCGTTACAAGAAGGCTACTGTACATATTGAGGTGCATCTCCATAAGATTAGGACGATAGTTCGAGCACTTAAGAGGATCGATGATATCATACATTATCCCATATACCAAGTGGAATCTCTCTTTTACTCACTGTTAAATTATATTGACATGTGCTTCTAGGATCGATCTATCCCGAGTTGTTCCTTAATGGGGTGCCTAATGAGAAGAGGCACTTTTTGGATGGCAAGTGAACCATTGACTTTGAGTCAGCTGACCGTAAGATTGTCTAAGTGTACAACCATTGGTGAAGATGAGTCCTAGAGGGAGCTAAGGGATTTAGCTTAATAATATGGTTTTATCTGTTTAGTATATTCTAAGTGTGCTCTTGTATGACTTTTCTTCGGTGTGACAATTTATGTAATTATTTGTATTGCGTGAAGGATTTTAGTGTGGCTATCTACGCACTTATCTTTACAATAAATGCATCATTTATGTACTAAACGCTATTATTAATGGAATTTGTTATCTTTACCTTATGTTAATGGCCGTAGAGGTCACTTGAGGGATAATGGTTAATAATGCTTGAAATTATAGTAATGTCAATGAAAATAATTTGGTTTGACATTTTGCAAATGCTTAACTCATAGGGTGATGTGGCACACATTGAAAATGAGACTATTCAACCTGAAAGGTTGACGGAATCAATGGGTTATGTTACGGAGGTCATCTTGCGATACAGGAAGGGATCCATGAAGCAGTAGTGAGAGGACAACCCCCAAAGCAGCCGCCAGCTGACCTAAGACTATGATGATGGAAGAGCTTCAAAGGATCAGGTGGAAAGCAGAGGAACCAGCTGAACTTGACACCGTGAAGTACTTCTATAGGCTCAATGCATACCTTCCACAATGATTTACAGGAGATGATGATCCGACGGTTTTGGAGAAATGATTTGGAGATACAGAAAAGCTCTACAAGGCTGTAAGGTGTCCCGAGAAACTGAAGGTCAGCTTCGGGGTATATTACCTCGAGGGTGAGGCTAGCAATTGGTGGACCATAGTCACAGAACGAGCTGAACTTCCTAGCTTTTGACTGAAATAGTTGAAGAAGCTGATTCACGACAGGTACTGTCTTGAGCCTCTGAGGGATCGGTTGGGGGAGGAGTTATCTTCTTTAGAGAAAAGGTGACATGAATGTCACAGAATATGCAACAAGGTTCACAAAACTGCTACGATTTGTGCCTTTATTCTATAGCTCGAAAGCTGAAAAGAAACGAAAAGTTTTGAAGTGCCATAGCTGAAGGCTCAAGACAAGCTTGTTAACCCATACATTTGTTACATATCAACAAATGAATGACAAGGCCGTGAATTTGAAGCGGTCTTTGACAGAGAAGGATGCTTTCTTTACAGTAAAGAATAAAAGACGAGATGATGCAAGATCTAGCAAATCTGGTAGATTTCAACAATCTGACGGACCTCGATCTAACCAACATGTGGGACACGGAGGAGGAAATCAGGGGACAAAATCATACAATTCATAGTATGGTCAACTGCCCAACCAGAGGCAATCTTAGAGTGGTAGAGCGAGTAATCAGAATTGTTCCACTGGTGGTGTCACTTGCCATAACTGTTGCAGATTCGGACATGTTATTAAGGGTTTTCGTACCGCACCTGTGACATGCTTCAACTGTGATGTACAAGGCCACGGAAAAAAGGTTTTGTCCATGGGAACATGTCAAGAGACACAGTTCAGGGGCCAGCAGCTACAGGTCAGTCTAGTGCACAACCGCCATTGCAAGCTGGAAACCAACCTAAACCACCACCAGGGAGAGTGTTCAACATGAACCCACAGGAAGCGCAACAGAGCGGAGTTACGGTGATTGATAATCTTCAACTTTTTTCCAATCCAGCTTTCGTGCTTTTTGACACTAGTGCTTCCCGTTCTTTCGTTGCCAAGTCTTTTCTTGAAAGGCACGACATCAAATCTGAACCCATGCCTAGTGTGAAATACATCGGGTTGTCAACCGAAGACATTGTGGGCTGCAGATATTCCGTGTCTTATGTCCCAATCGAGATAGGGGATGAAAACTTCTCTATAAACCTTATTGTGTTCGATCTTCGGGATTTTGATGTCATTCTTGATATGAGTTGGTTAGAAAAGTATAGGGCCACCATAGATTATGAGAAGAAGCCGGTTAGAATAATAAGTACTAAAGGAGGGAAGTTTGTCTACTACGGTAAAGGGTCAAAACCTGAGGTGTTAATAGCATCCACAATGACAGCAAGCAAGCTTCTAAAAAACGGTTGTCAAGGTTACTAGTGTCACATAGAGGTACCTCCGAGGAAGATAAGGGATACTATGAACTCCCAATTGTGCATGAGTTTCCAGACATCTTTCTGGAGGAAATACCGGGGTTGCACCCAATAAAGAGGTTGACTTCTCCATTGAGCTAGAGCCAGACATAACACTTATTTTCAAAGCACCCTATCGTATGGCATCTGTAGAGCTGAAAGCACTACAAATTAGCGGCAGATTTTAAAAAGTGCATCGTTAAGTATAGTTTACGATGGAAGTAATTTGTCGTCGTAATTCAGCGACGGAAACCCTTATGTTGTTGCAAATCTGCTACGGATAGCCGTGTGCTGTCGCAAATTAGCGACGAACACAATAATTCTATCACAAAACTCATAACCTAAAAATCAGACAGATCGATTTCCCCTACTCCCATTCACATATTCTCCTTCCCCCAACAGAGCCGCCGCATTCCCCCATTATCAGTGCCGCCTCGTCCCACCGCCACAGCCACCTTCCTACCTCGCTCTACCTTCGCCACAATCTTCCCCCCTTCCCCCACCCTTTCCCACCTCGCTCCACCACCTAGTTGGCGTCGCCCCCGGTGCCAGCCAACACCACCAGGGAGTCCCCCTTGACCACCGGAGCCGGACTTCACCACCACCCCGTGCCACATCGTCATCCCTCACCACCACACTGTCACTTTCACATAGTAAATTCTAAACTCTAAAATTACTTTGTTGGGTTGTTTGGTTTGATTTGTTATTGGAGGTTGATTGTTGGGATGTTGATTAGGATTAATTGTTGAAGGTTGGTTTGATGATTGAAGTTGATTTGTAGGGATCGAGAGTGTGCCTCGGTCCGCGGTGGTTGATTTGATGATTGGGTTGATTGTGTTGAACTTGTGAAATTATATATGGTTTTGGTGATTAAAACCGATAACTTGGAGCTTGATACCATTTTGTAGCTATATGTAAAGCACTAAAGGTATAATAATGGATTACCGTGTGTTATAATCATAGATTAGTGTGTGCTGCAATATCAAATGAATCAGTCTTTAAAAAATTGTGCAAGTGTTTAAGCATATTGGAACAACATATGCACTAACGAAATAAAATGATCGTTTCGATCTGCTAATTAATTGATACATTATATATCAGAATGACCTCCAAAATTTAAGTTAGATCACAATTTGGACTACTTTGAGTGAATGTAATGACCTAAATAATTTAGTCTTTAAGTGTTTATATATATATATATATATATATATTTTGGGTTTTGGAATTAGTCTTTAATTGTTTGTGTATTGATATATGATTACTCCTTTAATAAAACTATTATGGAATTTTGGACAACTTTTGATTTCATTATTTGAAAGAGATAGTGGAGTTGCAATATGTTGGAATACTATTAGTGAAATTGAAAGTGAGGATTTATTTGCTATAGAAATAAAATTTAGTTAATGTACTGATTTATGAGTAATGTATTTGATATGGATTAAGTTTTAATGGACAGAAAGATGGAATTGGATTTGTCATGGTTTTATGATAGATCATGGATGTATGAACGTCTTATCGATGGTTATTTGAACATCGTGTTTGCTAGAAACGTCAAAACCTTTGTAAACATTGCCTTTAAAAACCAGATTTTCAATTATCCTGGGCACTTGAGGTGTCCTTGTGTCAAGTGCCACAATAGGATATATTAAATGGCGGATGAAGCGATAGTTCACTTATATGAGCGGGGTTTTATATCCAACTACTGGATATGGACACAACATGGTGAGGCTGAGCAAGGGGAAGCCTCAAGAACGATGCGCTCAAATCCGTATGAGGATATGGCTATGGATGAGTTTGGGCCTGGTTGATCTGAGGGTGTAGATCACGAGATGGTGGAAGCTTTATATAACAATCTGCCGCCTGCTTTTAAGCCTTTTATGATATGTTGAATGCTGCTAGGGAGCCTTTATATCCGGGTTGCAAAGTGTCCCAGTTAGAAGCCGCTTCCAGGTGGTTGAACATCAAGTATGAGTACAATATACCGCACAGGGCGACTGATACCATTGCGCTGTTGTTGAAAAACATTTTTCCGGAAGATAATGTGATAATGGACACGTTGTACTCAACCAACTGACTGATGAGAGGAATCCGTCCTCCTAATAAGAAGATAGATGTATGCCCCAATAGTTGCATGCTGTTCTGGAAGGATGCAGAGAACTTGAAGATGTGTTCTAATTCTGGGGCATGAAGGTACAAGGACAATCTTCAGGGCAAGAAGCGCGTTGCTCAGAAGGTCTTGCGATACTTCCCATCACCCCGAGGTTGAAGCGTTTGAATGCATCTAAGAGCACAGCTTAGGCGATGTCTTGGCACGCCAGTAACCGAAGCTTTGAGGACGTGATGTCGCATCCATCGGACAGTGAAGAGCATTTGGACAAGGAGTTTCCTTGGTTCTCTACTGAACCTCGAAAAGTTGATTTGGGTCTATGCACCGATGGGTTTGTTCCTTTCGGAAAGTCAAGGGCTGTGTACTCTTGCTGGCCTGTGATGCTGACTCCGTATAATCTTCCACCGGGGCTATGCATGAAGACTCACTACATTATGCTTTGCATGATCATTCCAGGGTCGAAGAGTCCAAAGGGGAACCGGGCAATTTACTTGCAGCCTTTGATCGAAGAGCTGGCTCATCTATGGAAGTTTGATGAGCCTACTTATGATGTTTGTATGAGGCAAACCTTTCAGATGAGGGTAGTGTTGTTATGCACTGTTACTGATTTTTCAGCGTATGGAATGGTTTCTAGACAGAGCACGGCTGGAAGATTGACATGTCCGTATTGTCTGGAGCATACCAAATCCTTCACTCTAAGAATGGTAGAAAGCATACATGGTTTGACTCTCATCGTCATTTTATTCCGCAAGAACATCCGTTTCGAGCAAATAGAAGTGGCTTCTCGTAGAATAGGTGGAATATAATAGATGCATAATAGCCCGCCTCGTTGGTTAGATCGAGGTCCGCGAGATTATTGAAATCGACTAGATTTGCTAGATCTTGCATCATCTCGTTTTCTTTTCTTTCCTGCAAAGAAAGCATCCTTTTCTGCCAAAGACCGCTCCAAATTCACAGCCTTGTCATACATTTGTTGATATGAAACAATTGTATGGGTTAACAAGCTTGTATTCAGCCTCCAGCTAAGGCCCTTTAGAAACTTTCGTTTCTTTTCAGCTTCCGAGCTGTAGAGCGAATGCATGAATCGTAGCAGCGTTGTAAACCTTATTGTATATTCTATGACATTCATGTCACCTTGCTCTAGAGAAGAGAACTCCTCCCTCATCTGGTCCCTTAGAGACTCAGGATAGTACCTATCGTGAATCAACTCCTTCAACTATTCCCTGTTAAAGTTAGGAAGTTCAGCTCTTTCCGTGACTGTGGTCCACCAATTGTTAGCCTCCCCCTCGAGGTAATATACCCCGAAGCTGACCTTCAGTTTCTCGGGTCACCGTACAGTCTTGTAGAGCTTTTCCATATCTCCGAACCAGTTCTCCAGAGCCGTTTTAGATCATCATCTCCTATAAACCGTTTTGGACGGTATGCATTAAGCCTCTGGAAGTACTTCTCGGTGTCAGGTTCAGTAGGTTCCTTTGCTTTCCTCCTGATCCTTAGAAGCTTTTCCATCATCACAATCATAGGGTCAGCTGACGATTGTTTTAGGGGTTGTTCTCCCGCTGCTACTTCATGGGTCCCTCCTACACTACAGGCTGAGCTCCCGCAGTATAGCCCATTGATTCCGTCGACCCTTCAGGTTGAATACTCTCATTTTCAATGTATGCCATTACCATATAACTTAAGCATTTGCAAAAATGTCAATCTAAACTAGTTTCATTGACGTTGCTGTAATTCGAAGCATTATCAATCATTATCCGTTAAGTTACCTGCGCGGAAATTAACATAAGATAAAGATAACGAATTCCATTAATAATAGCATTTAATACATAAATAATGCATTTATTGTAAAGATAAGTATATAGATTGCCACGCTAAAGAAAAGTCACACAAGAGCATACTTAGTACATACTTGACAAATAAAACCATATTATTAAGCTAAATCCCTTACTTCCCTTCAGGACTTATCTTCACCAATGGTTATATGCATAAACAACCTTACGGCCATCTGACTCAAAGTCAACGGCCCACTTGTTATCCATGAAGTACCTCTTCTCATTAGGCACCCCATTAAAGAACAGCTCAAGATAGAATCGATCCCAAAAACACATGTCAATATAATTTGACAATGAGTAAAAGATAGCTTCCATTTGGAATATGGCATGATGTATGCTATCATCAATCCTCTTAAGTGCCCGAACTGTAGTTCTAATCTTATTGAGATGCACCTCAATATGTACTCTAGCCCTCTCGTAACGAACCATCCTAGAAACACACTATGGAGTGAATCCCTAGCTCCTAGTCTTAACCATCCCGAACATAAAACAAACTTATCTTAATAACATGTCCAAAGATATGGAATAAGACTAAAACCAAGTATAAGCATAAGAAAGCTAAAATATTTCATTTAATCCCCAAAATACAAATAAAATACTTACTTAACCCTAAGTGATTTCGTTTAATTTTTAACATAAATCGTGCTTTGATACCAATTTGTAACGCTCCAATTTTTCATATCATATAAATACTTAATAATACAAATGACGTCACTACCACTGAGTCTCAACACCCCAACTAAGCAAAAATACTTAACCGATTTAGAAACAGAAATAAATAAAATTCACTTAGACATAAACCAATAATGTTGTCTAATACAAAGGCATAATTGCCATATTGGCATAACTTGTTAATTAGGCATAATCTTGATGTTATGTATGTTGAGTGGAATATGTTTGATAATCTGTTTAACACTGTGATGGATGTGAAGGAAAAGACAAAAGACATGGTGGCGGCTAAAAAAAGATCTCAAATTGTATTGTAAGCGTTCGAAGTTTGTGTTGTGAAGATTGAAAAATAGGCGAGGCATCGAGGAAACGGTTATACCCAAGGCTCCTTATGTGTTAAAGAAGGAGGCTCGAAAGGTATTTTGTGAATGGATTAGAATGCTGATGTTTTCTGATGGATATGTATCCGATTTGAGATGCTATGTTCGTGACAAGGAATGGTGTTTGAAGCGCCTGAAAAGTCATGATTGTCATGTTTTCATACAAAGGCTGCTTCCAGTAGCTTTGAAGAAATTGTGGCAGCCTCATGAGCGGAATGTCTTCACCGAGCTGAGCTTATTCTTTAGAGATCTGTGTTGTTGTAACGCCATAATTTTTCATATCGTATAAATACTTTAATACAAATTACGTCACTGTCATTGAGTCTCAACACCCAACCTAGGCAAAATTACTTAACCGGTTTAGGTACAGAAATAAATAAAATGCATTTAGAAATAAACCAATAATGTTATCTAATACAGCGGAAACTTCTTATTTATTACATATATTACTTAGTCTATAATTACATTACATTAGATGCATATTAGCACCATAACCTATATCAAATCTGCCCGTTGTCTCTAACTCCTGAAAACACAACGAAGAAAAAAACACACAAAAATAGTAACCGTGAGTCATATGAGCTCAATAACGTGTCGGCCTCCTTACCAAGGATTACACGAGAGGAGATAATAAGAAAAGAAAAGAGAAATGACCACTTAGGTCATTTAATCCAGCACTCTGGAACTAATTATACCAATCCGACTTTCATAATTATCATCTCAAAAACACAGTGAAGACAGACAATACATACCCTCAATGTTATAATTGTTTTCTTGACAAGACTTATTCAATTTCATCTTATCAAGCTTTATCCAGCTTTAGCAAAAGCGACGTCCGCGAAAGGGGATTAGCCAAACCGGAGCCCAGGGTCTCCTACAGTGAGTTTCCCTCATACCAAAACGACCTTACTGGGTCGATAAAAAAATATCACCACCAAGTCACTGTATAAATCAAACAACAAACACAACGCTCTTTGTGTTTTATACTACAGAGATATCTCCCTAATTATGGATTTACAGTCCGTTTACTCACTCGTCCTCTTTACACTGGTAATCAAGGCATAACACAAACACACACATCATCTTATTACGGCACACAGCAGCTACAGTTAGTATTTTGTGTCAGCCACATTTAGTGACTTCGTCCAAATATTCCAATGCATATTATTATATTCACGATATAATAATACGCATCGTTAGACATAATAAATCTAAACATTATCTTCTTATTGCAACTTTCTCACACATACACTCAGCTTCTCCTTTATGTCTCAATGAGCGGAGTCTCCAGGTCCTATAACATGATAGGATTCATATATTAATACATTTGTTTGTTCGCATTATGGTGTTAAACATATTTATTCGTACTTCATAAAATCCATCATACTAATATTATGAGGCGATTTTGAGCTTTGTACAATCATTTGATACTTATTTTGATTGTCCATGATGATGATTTTTAAATTGAATATCATTCGTGCTACTTGGGAGTGTTTAGAGTTGTTTTGGGGTCGAAATGATAGTTCTCGGTCCAGAAGGTTCTGAGATGGCATCCCGACCTCTGGAACGGGTGTCCCAGTATCTGAAACGGGCGTCCCGACCTGTGAAACGAACATTCCGGCCTCGGGAACGAGCTTCCTGGCCTCTGAAAAGGGTGTCCCAGATTCTGTCCAAGATGACCTTTCAACATATTTAAATCTATAACTTGTTATATACAACTCCAAAAATTATTCCGTAAAATTATACATAAACTAGACTCCATATTCTTTTCAGAGAATTAAAGCTTCCATCATAAAACCTTACCAATAATAGCAGTTAGTTAGTTTAAATTTTTATTTTGTGCTAGTACGGACAATTTGACCTTATTTTATGAATTAATTCATAACTCTCTACATACAACTCCAAATAATTATTGGTAAACCGTTGTAGAAACTAGACTTCCATACATTTCTGTTGATATAAGGCTTGTATTTTAAAACCTACTATATAATTTCATATTAAGCCACAAAGTCATCCCCGTAACGAGTTTTTTACAGGTTGATATATCCACATGTTTTGATTTATATCTTAAGATTTATAACTTTGAATCATGATCTATTAACTTCATTAGAAACTAGACATGTGAGAACTCAACATATATTGATATTATAATTATCAAAGAATGTATAATTTTTCATAAAATTTTTAATCAAGACGATTACATTCTCTTAATAACAGTAAAGGAACAGTAAAGGATCCTCGTTGTACTCGCCTTACCGCCTAGTTTCTCCTCTTCTTCTCATGCTTCTCTTTCTTCTCTTTTGTTGCTTAACTCTAATCTTGCATGATAAGGAGTGTTTTGTTTTGTGTTTGTAAGAGATTTTCAAGAAGAAGAGAGCTTGTATTTATAGGAAACTAAATCAATTAAAATATTTTAAGTGGGTAATTAGTGGATAATTAGTGGGTTTTAGTTTAATTTAGATGGAGTAGAAATTGACATTAAGGAAAATAAGAGTCAAAATTAGGTTTAGGTCATCTTCATATAAATAGGGTACTTTCCAGTAAATACGGTATTTTTGTAGTAAGATCGTATTTCTCTGTATTTGCGTATTAGGATTGCATTTCATTCATATTTTTTATTCTTTCCCCATTATATCGTCAAACAAGCCTTTAAACCCCACAAAATAAATTATAACGTACGATAACAAAGGCTTGAAATCCCCGTTGCAATTGTGGCGCTTCAAATGATACTGATGATCCTAATCTGTCAGGTGCTTTTCACAAGCATGGGGGATATGCGATGAGGAAGGGAAGAAAGGACACCTTAGCTGAGCAAGATCAAAAAGCTGCTCATAGATTTGTTCTACAAAATTGTGTGCAAATTTCTCCTTTCGAGAAGTATGAAAATCATTCTATTGACTAAATAATTTAGTAAATAGAGATACATTCAAGAAAAAAGATCTTTATCTTATATATCAAGTGCAATCAATCACATATTATTAAGGTTAGAAATATTGAGACGTCGCGTTTAAGATCCGATTAAGAAGTTTGGAGCAGATTTGGAGATTTGTGGGCCTTATGGCTTCAAAATTTTGTAAGGAGAATGCGTTTTGACACACATTGTAAATTGATTAGTACTCTTAATAGAATTGGAATTCTCTACATCTCCATTCCTCTTTAATACAGGTCTTAAAAAATCCTGTTGATAACTTGTTTCCTAATCTTGGTACGCGACCAGTTGTTCAAGTGTACAAGTATCCACAATACTACATCAACGGATATTTTTTTGACACATACGACTATGGCACAAGGAAAGCCATTATGAACTATGGGATAGAGATCATGGAGTTACAGTACGTGGGGACGAAATGCTCAGGTGGAACGATTCTTTTAAAGTGTAGTTGGTTTGACTCTTACAGAGACCTTAATGTGCACGACAAATACCAGCTGGTTGAGATTGTCAGGACGATGAAGTATCGAGGAGGCTCTGGTCCTTTTATATTGGCCAATCAACCTATTCAAGTATGTTATGTTCCATATCCTAGCCTCAATAAGACTCGAGATCATTGGTGGGCGGTGTTTAGGATGAAGACGCGAGGAATGATTGATGCCCCCATCAAAGAGGAAACTTTTATTCAATTCATTCAATGTATTTAAATTTATTTCTTTTATTTTTTAACCGATTGAAATGAATATGATTTTTCTTTACAATAAAAGGATTTGAAGAGGAAATTAGAGAAGATTGAGGTGTTTGAGATGACACAAACAAAGAAGGGAGACGAGCTTGGCGAGGTGGTGTGGTGTGACGAGAGATCGAAGGAGACGACGGTAAACTAAGTGTTTTTTTTTTTTTTTTAAAGATTATAGCTTTTGATATTTATGTTTATTTTTATTTTTCATTGTTTCTTAACTTATTTTTATTTTTTTCAATCAAAAAGCTAGTGTTCAAGTTATAATTGTTTTTTTGTTTTGCAGGCTTAGTACTCCGTACTAGATAAGGGACTTATGGATCGGTTGTTTGCGGAGACGGAGCCCGGAACAAAGGCGACCGAGGAGGAGATGAGCGACGTACAGAACCACGCATACCTCCAGGCGGTTAGGTGCAAGAAAGGGCGCTTGTATGGTCTTGGATCTGCCAGCTCTATGCTTTACTCGAAGGAAACACTTTCCTCGAGTAGAAATGGGTTTTCCTCTGTAGATCGACGTGAGATCACCGAGTTAAAGAAGAATAATGCAGTGTTGACCATACACATTGAGGAGCTGACACAGTTGGTCCAGAGGCTCTCACAGCATTATTAATGCGGTAGCGATCAGATTGATCGGCCTCCTCACCATCACTGCGATCCACCGTCCCCGTCGGCGCGGTCGATTAGACCACTACATTTTAGGCTTTGATGTTTTGAATCTTTTGATCTGTTATTGGATATTTTGGTTATTTGGACAATAGTGTTGTATTTGCCTAATTACGTTTTAAACATCGATGTTGGATGTTTCTTTGTATTGGATGCTGATTTGTAACCCAAAATATACATTTTGGGTGTTTGATTGTATGTATATAGCTGGAGAGCTCGATTTTCAGCAAATTTTTTTTGCCAGAAAACCAATTTTGCAATGAAAGAAGGGATTTCCATCGCAAATTAACGACTACTTTTGTCGCAAAATGTACCTGTCCAGGAAGAAAGTTTTGCGACGAAATAACCTGCTTCCTTCGTTGATTTGCGATAACTTTCGTAGCTATTTTGTGACTAACTTGTAGTGCATCACAAACTAGCTGGAAAGAGGGTTTGCGACCAACCATTCATCTGTCGCTATTTTATACGATCACCATCGCTAATTCGCTACGACTAGTTGGATTCTGTCGCTAATCTTGTTTGCGACCAAGGAATTTGCGACAGCCAACTTTTGTCTCAAATAGATTGGTTTTTTTTATAGTGAAGTGCTTAAGACTTAGCTCGAGAATCTGCTTGAAAAAGGGTATATTCGACCTAATGTTTATTCGTGAGATCTCCTATGCTTTTCTTTAAGAAGAAAGATGGGAATATGATAATGTGTATTGACTACCTGGAGTTAAAAAAAATCACCATATAAAATCGGTATCCTTTACGTCGCATTAATGATCTTTTTGACCAATTGCAAAGGGCTACGATCTACTCCAAGATAGACCTTCGTTCTGGTTATCATCAATTGCGTATCAAATCCACAGATATTCCAAAAACAGCCTTCCGAACTCGGTATTGTCATTATGAGTTCGTTGTTATGCCATTCGGACTCACTAATGCACTTGCTGTGGTTATGGATTTGATGCATAGGGTCTTTAAACCTTATCTTGACCAGTTTGTTATCGTGTTCATTAACGACATACGTACAGATATACTCAAAGACTCCACAAGATCAAGAACGACATCTTTGAACTATCTTGGGAACCCTCAGAGAAAACCAGTTATATGGTAAACTCAATAAGTATAAATTATGGTTGAAAGAAGTTTTCTTCTTGGGACACGTGATCTCAGGAGATGGTATTAAGGTCGATCCGAAGAAGATTGAAGCTGTGAAAGAATGGGATAGATCTACTAATGTGTCGGAGTTCAGAATTTTCCTGGGGTTAGCCGATTACTATCGACGGTTCATGAAGGATTTATCTAAAATAGCCATGCCATTGTCTAGTCTTCCAAGAAAGAACATAAAGTTTATTAGGTCTGAAAGCTACGAGAAGGCTTTTCAGGAACTCAAGACTCGTCTCACTTTTGCTCCTGTGCTCACACTACCTTCTTGTGAGGAAGGATACTGTGTGTATAGGATGCATCTAAGCAAGGGGACTTGGGTGTGTTCTCATGTAATACGGGAAAGTAATAGCTTATGCTTCGAGACAACTGAAGCCATATGAGCTTAACTATCCGACGTATGACTTGGAGTTAGCCGTGGTGGTTTTTGCCAACAAGATCTGAAGGCATTACCTGTATGGAGTGTCTTGTAAGGTATTTACTGATCATAAGAGCTTGAATTACATCTTTACTCAGAAAGAGCTCAACATGAGACAGCGGAGATGGCTAGAGCTACTAAAAGACTATGATCTAGACATCCAATATCATCCTGAAAAGGAAAATGTGATGGCCTATGCTCTAAGCAGGAATGTTCGAAATTCAGAGCGAAACTTGCACCTAATGAGACCGATGTTGCACTATAGAAGCTGAGGGAAGAGGCTCGAAAGGGTAACGCAATGGGATTTATGATTAACGAGGATTGATCCCTACGATTTCAGAATCGTTTCAGAAAATTCTTGAGAAAGCACACCAAAGCCTCTACTCTGTTCATCCAAGAGGTAACATGATGTACCAGGATTTACGAAAATTGGTAGAGCAACATGAAAAGCGAGATTGCTGAGTTTATCAGCAAGTGTTTGGTCTGCCAGTAGGTAAAGATAGAACATCAAAGACCATGTGGATTACTACAACCTCTTGAGATACCAACTTGGAAGTGGGATGCAATATCCGTAGACTTCATAGTTGGACTTACAAGCACGGTTGGGGGTTTCAACTCCATTTGGGTAATTGTGGACCGTTTGATCAAGTCTGCACACTTTATTCAAATCAAAAACATATGGAGTGTTGATCGATATGCCAAGGAATTTTTGAAGACTATCGTAAGACTCCACGGAGTTCCTCGTACCATAGTGTCTAACGGAGACTTGAGGTTTCAAGCTCGATTCTGGCAAGGATTGCAAGAGGCTCTTAGTACGCGTCTGAACTTCAGTACCGCATTCCATCTTGCATCCGATGGATAAACAGAGAGGACCATACATACCTTAGAAGATATGTTGCTTGTATGTGTTCTTGATTTCAAAGGCCCTTGGGATCATCATCTGCCTTTGGTCGAGTTCACCTACAACAACATCTACCATTCTAATATCGGAATGGCGCCATTTGAGGCGTAATATGACAGAAAGTGTAGGACATCGAATGATATTCAGGATGTGGTCCAATTGGGACCAGAGATGGTACAAGAATTGGCTGAAAAGGTGAAATAGATTCAGGAATGGATAAAGGTTACCCAAGACCATCAGAAGAGCTACGTCGATGTGAGGCGAAGACCTCTAGAGTTTGAGGTGTGTTCTTGAGGATCTCATCTACGGAAGGTGTAATGAGATTTTGAAAGAAAAGAAAACTCAGTCCACGATACATAGAACCTTTCGAGGTTCTAGAGCGAGTTGGGGAGGTAGCTTACCGACTAGCACTTCCTGCCAATCTGTCGTCCGTGCATAACGTGTTCCATATCTCTATGTTTTGCAAGTATGTGCCCGACCCAAACCATACCATACAGTACGACCCTATCATAATAGATGAGAACATGTCGTATTAGGAGCAACCGCAAGAAATCTTCGATTGCGGAGAAAAGGTATTAAAGAATAAGATAATACCATTGGCTAAGGTTTTATGGGCAAATCAGTTAACCTCGGAGGCAACTTGGGACGTTGAGCCCTTTCTATCTTTAGTTTAAAGGATGAAACCTTTTAAGAAGGAAAGAATGTAAGGATCTGAAAAATTCCGTAAAATTTAGTTTCACGATATAATAGGGAACAAATTCAAAATATGGATGAAACGTAACACTAACAAGAAAGTACAAAAAAAATACGGTCTTAATACGAAAATATCGTATTTATACGAAAATGACTTAAACCTAATTCTGACACTTAGTTTCCTTTATGTCAATTTCTACTCATCTAAATTAAATTAGTTCCCTACTAGTAATCCACTAAATACCCACTAATTACCCATTTAATCTATTTTAATTAATTTAATTTTCTATAAATGCAAGCTCGTTTTTCCTTGAAAACTTCTCACAAAAAAAAAAAAAAGATACTCCTTTCCATGCAAGATTAGAGTTAAGCAAGAGAAGAGAAGAATGAGAAGTTTGAGGAGAAGAAGAGAAGCTAGGCGATGAGGTGAGAACGACAAAGATCCTTCACCCTTAATAAGAGAAGGTGATCATCTTTATTACAAATTTCTTGGAAAATTATACACTCTTTGATAAATTCGGATATTTAATATATGTTTAATTCTCACATGTCTAGTTTCTAATGAAGTTAATAAATCATGATTTAGAGTTGCGGATCTGAAGATATAAATCAAAACGAGTGGTTATGTCAACCTGTAAAAAAGTCCAAACGTTCACAAATATCTCTAATGATATTCAATATATAAAATCATGATCATGGACAATCAAAGTATGTATCAAAGGCTTGTACAAAGCTCAGCATCACCTCATTATATTAATATGACAGTTTTTCACAAAATACGAAGAAATATGTTTAACACCATAAGGTGAACAAACATTCACAAAGGAATGTATTAATATGTGAATCCTAATACGTTATAGGAGCTGGAGACGCGGCTTGTTGACACATAAAGGAAAAGTCGAGCGTGTGTGTGTGGAAAATGGTGTAAGAAGGTAACGTTTAGATTTATTGTGTGTTGCGATGCGTATTATGATACCGTGAGTGTAATAATATGCATTGTAATCTTTGGACATAGTCACTAAATATGGCTGACGTAAAATATTGATTGCAACTGCTGTGTTTAGTATGCTAAATACTGAGAGTTGTGGAGTGTTGGTGCATGCTGTGTGTTATGCCTTGTTTCCTGGTATAATGAGGGTGGATGTGTGAAAGGAGTGTAAATTCATAAATTGATGAGATAACTCCGTGATATTAAACACAAAAAGCGATATGTCTGTCGCAAGTGTTATACAGTGACTTGGTGGTGACATTCTTTCATCGACGTCGTTTTGGTTGATGACATTCTTTCATCGACCTTGTGTGGTGATATGCTTTTTGTCCTTTCACTGCGGATGAAAAGACAAAAAGCCAAGGACAAAAAAAACAAAGAAAACCAACCTGGTGCATAAACCTACATCTATCGTCCACGGCCAAATCATAGTCCCTGGAACTCGGCATACCAAACTGGTGTTCTTGAAGACTCTAAGTAGTAACCAAGCTGAAAAACTCGGCTGGATCATTCTCCTTCAGGTACTTCTTTAATTTCTTGAAATTTTCTTCCTCAGTTGGGTTTAACCTTGGATTTTTTTACCAAAATCAAGTTAGCCTCAAACGTCCACCGAGTTGGGATCATCCATGGGAATGATGAGGTGACTAAATAGAAAGAGGTTATGAAACCTTTAAAGGTCTCAGGAACCTTATCTATTATCTTAAGTCCCGATCGAGCGGCGAAGTAATACCACCCCTCAACGTTAAAGTAGTTGATTTTGTATCACTTGAAAAATAAGTTAACAGTGACTTCCGACCCAAGTACCTTGTTTAGCATACATACAAAATCCAATGGTAAATCGGATAGAGTTAGGAATAAACATGGTCGGAGTCATCTTTAGAGTTCGGAAAAGAGAAACTAGGATATCATGGATAGAAAAATTAAATTCGGCCTCGAACAAATTAGTATAAATTGGAAGCTCGTAAGACTGGAACTCATAGCAAATAGGATGAGGGCCTGACAATGTCAAGTCATATCCCGGGTACAAACCAAAGATAGATTTAATCCTATTCAGGTCATCCTAGGTTATTTTAGAAAAACTTGTCATTACATTCGAAGGAAACGGTTGGAAAACGTTTAACGGTTCCACGTCGGCAATAAGGGGGGAGTCACTACCATCTTTCGAGTTCGTAGGAGAACTCGGACAATGAAAAGTGTTTTTGGAAACAGGTTGATGAGAAGAATTAAAATATTCAGAAGACATATTTGAAAAAAAATAAGACTGAGTGCAAGTTGGAACCTAAAAGGAAGAAGAAGGAGATCGAAGTCAGAATCCGAGCAGATCGGAATATCCCCAACAATAGTAAAGATTTTTAAGGAGACAGCGAAAGGAGAAAAGAAGAGAAATGAAAGTGATGGCATGAGTATATCTAGGCAAAGAAGAAGAGGGATGAGAAACCTAGAATCATTCTAGAATGTCCGAACAAAAGCAGAACAAGGGCCCAGATCATACCATGCGGCAGACCTCGAGCACCACAAAAACGGTCTAATCAAGAGGAGTAATGACGATAGCATGCCATCGACAGCCATCATGACTATGTCGATTTCCAAGAAGGAAATCGAATCGGTTTAAAATTTGAGAGGGAAAAAGACAAGGTAGGAAAAACTTCTCGATTTAAACTTCCAAATAGAAGTGACCAACGTCTCTTTCCCAAACCAACCAGAAGGAATCAACTTTAGGATGTTAAATTTGGTAATTCAAAAGTCCAAACCGCAGCATCCCGATCAAAGTTGACAACAAGAAATAGGAGTCCTTACTCTTAAGTGAAGTAAGCAGCCTGGTCGTTCATAAACAAGCTCCTAGGTCGAATTGATGCAACTAGGTCAATGAGCTCGGGGGCATACTGATGATCGAGAAGATAAGATTCATAATTATCTTATAAAGACATGATTTAGATAGCAGACAAAAAGGATTTCAAAGATAAACATTATTATAATAAATTTTAACATAAGCTAACTATATAAGATATATCTCATGCAATCTTTTTAGCATAAATGTTCTAGAAATATAGTTATCTTACATCTTGTAAAAGGATATAAATAGAAGTGAGTCAAAGGTAAAGACCCTAATCACAAATTCACATGCAAAATAGAAGCTTCATTGTTATTATTTCTGTAACGCCCCGATTTTCAAGTCCTTTTTTGAAAACCCTCATGGCATTACTGCCGCTAGGGTCCCACAAACCCTATCCAGACAATTCAACTTAACTCGGTTTAGAATAAATCCAAATGGAAATACACTTAAAGCATTAATAAATTAGATCCACAAGTTTACTTATTTATTACATATTAAAACAGCAGAAACTTAGAAATGTTGTCCCAAGCATTAATATTACAAATAGGATCATAGCTTAATCAAAATTCGTCCTCAAGTCTTGCACCTGAAAAGATGGAAATCAAGAAACAGAAGAAAAGTAACGCCGTGAGGTATACGAGCTCAGTAACGTGCCGGCCCCCTTTTCAGGGGAAGCACAAAAAGGAAAAAAGAGAGAACAATCTGTCCTGAAACCACAACAAAATCATTCATGGAATTAACACTCATGAAAGACCACAAATACCCTATTGTTAACACTGTGACCTTAGGCAAACATGTAAATCCATAGCTTCTTCAAGAAGCTTAAAGCCCGGGGTCACTCGAAATAGGGGATCAACCTGTAACGACTCCCAAGGGTCTCCTGCTGCGAGATACCCCACAACCTGACAACCTCACAGGGTTGTCTGCGCGTATAAGATGATTAATCGCAACTACTCATCCCTGTACAGTTTAACCTGACATCTTCCCCAATTCACAATGTAACAACTTAATAGGATTAACAAACTCGGAGTTTAACCTCACCTCTCATGAATTCATTCCTATTTTGCATGATCATCTTTAACATGACATCATTTATAGGATTAATCTGTATTAACCCTAACCTTTTGTTCATTATCATGTGTCAAACCTTGTAAACCTAGCACTTGTCTTTATCACATTCATATATATATCGTTAAGGGTTAACGGAGAAAAACCTACTCAAACCCTAGCATTAGGACTATCAGGGTTAGGTTACCATGAACTGCGATAAGCT
>JAOVYX010017079.1:0-15510 GCA_035668315.1 Drosera spatulata | reverse complement strand
CCATACAATGCACTCCAAATGGGGTGCTAAATATGTGTGAAAATGCTTTGCAGGGTAAAATGAGGTTTCCTGTCTAAAATATCAGTCATTGCAATTGAATCATGACACAAAAAAAGAAAAGCTAAAAGATACTTCAACTTCAATTCAATAAGGAAAAGTAGGAAACTGATCATATGAGATCCTTCCGAATGATATCAAAGAGTTCCAACTCGATCTATTCTTTTTTTTCCTTTTTAATGGATGGATAGAATAGAACTGAGTCTCAAACCCAGAAGGTTCAGTTTTCTTTTTCTTTAAGTGGATCTCTATTTGACTCTTCAAGATTAAGATCAAAAGACCAAATATCCGTAAAGGAGCATGATTGCGAGAAAGTCCACTATACGTCCTTTCATATTCATATTTCTATTCCCCATTTCTTGCATGCTCGATGTGACTGGTGTTGAAAGCAAGTTTTGACATGATTGAATCTTTTGATTTTGACATGAAGAATGGATTCTACCTTTTTGCTTTTCTTAAAATTAGAGGGGTTTAGGCTTGTTTGTGAGTTTGAGACCATTTGCAACACTTTCCTACCTTTATCCATGTTTTGCAGTACTATTGTGTTATTTTGTAATACAATGATCCAGTTTTAAACTTAAACGTCAAACATATTCCCTATATCTATTACATATACTGATTTTTAAATTTTTCGCACACTACTTTTTTATATACTTATATGATAATTAGTTTTATAGCACTTCTTTTGATATATAAGCATCTAAATGAATTTATTTTAATTAAAAATGTATTTTTATAAAAGTATAATTTCATATCTTTTATTTTAAATTTCAATCATTATTTTTAGAATTCCAAATCGCTTGAAATAAGGATAAAAATGGTATAGGGAATCGATTTCTTGATTCCCTAGAAATAGGATTGAAGTGGAGGATAGAAAATTATATTACGAGAAAAAGAAAATTTGCTGGGTAGGTCATATCCCTATATTTAGGGATAGAGAAAAAGATAAGGAGTCTACTGTAAATGTTCTTAATAGAGGAGGAGGTAAAAAGAAAGAGAATGCATTTAAAGGGAGGAGAGGGGAGGTAAAATATGTAACTTTATGTAATATTCCGGAATTTTGAATTTAAATTTCAAAACGTCATTAAGGATATAGTCGGTTTGGGGATTTAATGTATGTAAGGAGATAAATATCAATAACAAATGAATATCTTTTCCTTGATTCTCGAAACAAAAAATCTTTGTATTTTCTACTCCTATTAATATAGATGCTTTGGGAAAAGAAAACTGTTTGACCTTCGTAAGAAACAATAAGTGAACATCTCCTCCCGTATTGTTTTCTTTAGGATTTTTGACACAAACCTCGCTGTCGGATCAGATTCCGACCATCGTCACCGTCGCCGACCTTCTCCTGTCCGTCTACGGCCAGGAAACCCCTTCCCGAGTCTTTCCGTGAGCGGCGACGAAATAATCGACGACGAACATCTCTACAACATCTCTAGAGATCATGAAACACCTCGACCCGAGTTAGATCCACCATGCCCTAACCCTCCTTGGCCGCGCCCGACCTCGCTGGAGAAACCCCATCGATCGACGGCCTGAAACCAGCCATCTTTAGCGTCGCACATCTCGTCGTTCTCGATTGGAACCTCTTGGTCCCTGTTTGTGGAAAGTAGTGGGGAAGAAAAGGGGATTGATCCCCTTTGTTTAATTAAAATATTATAATATATGTAACATATTGATATGTAATGAGTACAGTACACCCATATGCACATTATTTAAGAGATTATGCAAGAATATTCACATTAGTTATTTTAATGTAGGTACGGGCGCTATGCAGGAGTAGAATTAAGTCTTGTAATTGTGTGAACAATTTCTGATTTTGATTATAACAAGATAACACACATCGTTACCTTAAATTAAATGTTTATGCATGTGTGATTTGGATCGTGTGACTATTTGATTACCTAACTTGCATGTTAAATAAGAGAATAATAATCTTGTTATTCTTGTCTGCCTGTGAAATATTTAATATACATGCTAAAAAAGATAACGATGTAACTTATAGAATATTTATAGATTATTATAACTATTCTTGAATATCGTTGTTCTCGTTATGTGACACCATGTATGCGAATATTTATTGTTTTTGTAATGAACTATCAGATCATGAAAATATTAAAGAACGTTACGAAAATATCTGGCCTGAATAACATGTGGAAAATTATTTTCAGATAACCCCGAATATAATTAAATATGATCTTTATTTGAAAACATGAAACGTCACCTGCTATACATGGAATTAATGTAATTAATTTCATGTTACATGCCTGAAAATCTTTAATTATGAAGCATCATGGTAGTCACCCGCTATACATGAAATTAATAATGTTAATTTCATGTTATGTTTCTGAAAATCTTGAATCTTGATTAAGAAGAAATCCCCGTAATTATCAATGACTGAGAGGGTTACGATTACATGACTACTTAGGGAGGGTCTAATTAATCCTTTAGCGTGCACGTAACGGCATTAAGTGTTGGCCGTGTTTGGTTAAAATAACCATCCTGGGTCAAATACAGTGACCATTAAGCCTGTTGAATTGTTCCTAATATGACCATATTAGGTAATTATATTAAATTCCTACGGTAACTCTTCCCATGTCATCAACTTATAAGAGTCATGGAAATTCACACGACATGATATTTAATACATGAAGAGCCTTAAAAGTTTTAATAAAGATTAAGGGTTATGAAATAAGGTTTAACCTGATCAACTTTAATTATTATTCTGTACATATATATAAATATAAGTATTTATATATTCTTGTTTGACATATGAAGTATTGTTTGCATTGTATTTTGTTTGTACATGAAAAACGCATCATATAATAAGCATGTCTGACCGCTGAAATGGACATGTATCCTGTGTTACTGACTTTCGGGCATAGGGTTACGTGCTTGTTTCAGGTAATAAAGAGACGTGGGATGAGATCATTTCATAGAGCGATGTCGATTATTTTCAGCTTGTCGTTATATTTCATTTCATTTCATGAACATTTGGTTTTTCATGTAATAAAGGTTAATATAAGTTGGATACTTCATGTTACTTCCCTACGTTTTTGATAGCCAAACCCCTTATATTCTTGTCTTCTTGCTTCGAATACTTTTTGGAGCGACGATAACGTCACATGTCAATCAGGTATTAGACAGATAATTTTCAGGACGTTACACTTTATCTCGATTTCTTTGTGAGTTGAAGAAGTAAAGTGTTGATTATTTTACTCCTTTTGTTTGTAAGTTTAAAGTTAAAGGAAATAGAGTGATGAATTTATCCTTTTGCTCATATTTAAATGATGGAGAAAACATTATGAGTTTGAGATATGGGATGTTTGAATATATATTTATATATTTTATTTTACTTTCTTCCCAAAATCATCATTTTGGAAGATTAAATTAAAAGAGTAAAATTGACCCAACTTTGTTGTCCAATCCCATGTCTCCCCTTCTTCCCAAAACTCAAACACACATTTGGAGAGTAATCTCAATATGATCTCTTTCCTTTCTTCACTTTCAGTCCATTTTACAGCTCACATACATGGTTTTTTGTTTGTGAGTTTTAATAAAAACGGAAGTACAGTGAAAGGGGTAAAGTGAAGGGAGGAGAGGGGAGGTAGAATATGTAATTTTATCACGATTTGTTTGTGAGTTTAGAAAATTAAATATAAATTAATTTTTTTTTGTTTATGAGTTTAAAATTAAAAAGAAATGAAATGATGAAGTGATCATTTTGTCCTTATTTTGCTAGTATTATTTTAATCGTGTTGAAAACTTTATGAACTTTTTGGTGTGATTGCATGAGTGTTATTATATTTTTATACAGTTTACTTCACTTACTTTCCCTTTTAAGAGAAAGTCCATTGGGTACGTAAAATAATTGCTATAATCGAAATATTGTTAGGATCTCAGGAAAAAAAAATTGACTCCCATAACACACTTTTGACTTGGTAAATTTTACTAACTTATTCCATTTCATGCTATATTTAGCATGAATTAAACCCTAATTTGGGAGGTTAAGTAGAGAAAATAAAATTCAGCTAACTTTACTCTCATAGTCCCTCATCTCCCATCTTTCATAGGAGTATTTTGTCCTGCAGATGGGTGGAAGTGGAACCCAATACTGATGAGTTGAGCAGAAATTCAATGTTGTTTGTTTCGTCATACGACCATCAATACAGCAGAATCAGTCCAAGTCTCCTAACACGCACAGAAAATTCCAACGCGATTGAGAAAGTGCCTGTCACATTGAACACCCGGGCCACGGCTGCGGCAGTCAATGTCCGGAAGATAGCTTTCTGAACCCAAGCCGTCCTTTTATTTTTGAAAGTAAACCTAAGCCGTCCTTGATCTATCATCGACGTGCCAAACGAAGACCAGTCCATACATCCGGCTTGGGAAGTTCAATGAATAAATTATCCCACTGAATGATGATTAATACTTTTTTGTTTTAAAATAAATATAATAATTTAATCGATGTAGGATTTTATTTATGTGGATTGAATTTTTGATATAAAAATATTTTTTTTGTATATTTAAAGATTATGAGAGGAACGAGAAAGAAAAAAAATGAGAAAAAAAGTGATAGTGAGATGAGTTGATAAGATATACAAGAAAAGTATTAAGTGTATCTTGGGATGTACACCCCAACACTTTTCTGTTGTTTGATTGGTTTAGTGGAATTAACGATAATTATAAATGATTTTACTTAAATCACTCTATCAATCAAAAACCACACTTTTGACGGGGGTGTACTAATAATTCCCCGATATACAGTATTCTTCATATTAATTGTTATGTATTGACTCGACACGAAAATTTATATGAGTGATAAATTTGTATGGATTTGGATGAAGAAATATTCCCTCCGTATCATAAAAATTACAACAATTTGCCTTATTTGAATGTCCCGCAAAAATTACAACT
Source organism: Drosera spatulata (assembly GCA_035668315.1). Lineage (NCBI taxonomy): Eukaryota > Viridiplantae > Streptophyta > Magnoliopsida > Caryophyllales > Droseraceae > Drosera > Drosera spatulata. The sequence continues at coordinate 10,533 of JAOVYX010017079.1, read as the reverse complement.
TTACTTAATTGGGTAAGAAATAACATCAAATCAGATACAATACATTCACTAACGGCTCTCACAAATATTATTGTAAATTATACTTTTAATATTATTCAATAGAAATTCAACACATACATAAATTTTTAATTCGAGTCAAAGTGTTGTAATTTTTACGAGACGAAGGTAGTATAGAGTAATATTTTTTTTGTGATAGTGAAATTTACTGTAATAATTGAGAGAGGAGTTAATGAGAATATTGTAGCATATGAGATTGATTTTTTTAAAGTTAAAAGATTATAAAAAAAAAAGACTATTTATATTGGGACGATTCAAATAGGAAAATATAACAATTAATAAGGGACAAAAGGAGTAAAAAATAGGATTTTTTTTGTATTTTTGAAGAAAATTTTTTCAAATAGAATAATATTATAATTATTATGAAATATTAAAAAAATATTATATTTATTCTGAGACGAAAGAAATATAAATTTCTATCTTAGGGTAGAAAAATACCAACATTGATAGTTCACTGTCCCCAAGGAATGCCTACAAGAAACTCAGCAGAAAACAACAGTTTAACATCCTAGTCCTACCGCACATACATTAGTCACCAAAATCCAAGAAGCTATCCCCAGGTTTTCAACCGTAGAAAGGAAAAGCAAAATCCAACAAAGTTGATCAGAAACCCAGAAAAGCCATTCAGCATAGAAGGTTGCCAGTAGAAATGACGGTAATTATTACGGCATAAGCTGAAATAGAAAAAGGACACGATGATTACCAAGGAAGATGGCGATAGCCATCCGTGTAAAGATGTCTCGCAAACTCGTATTCGTACTTAAGAGTGCTATTCCACCAAGGCAAACCATGTTTACGGGATTATCAATTATCAACTTCAGTTTCCAAAAAAGTTACTCTAAAGAATGCCCAAATTCATGCTATTAGACCATTCCCATTAACCAGAAATAAATAGTCTACCATCTACAATAAAAACAACATTTTCTCCCAGTTACAAAAGAAGAGAAGAGAAAAATATGATTTGCGGCCAGCTAAACACGAAGCCACCAACCATGGAGATCAAGTACTCAGAGAAATATGTAATCCCGTAGAAAAAATCAGATATTGATAAACCAAGCATAAAACACCCATGTTCTTTACTTCAATTATTCCATAAACTTAGCATGCCATCTTAATCTGTTAATCACGAGCAAATCATACAGATGCACATTCTTCCCTTTCCTGTAAGTACCCGACACAACAGGACATAGAGAAGATCCACGCAACAATTCAAGATCATAACTACTTCAAATCAAAATATCTAATAGTACAACGAAATCTACTCATCAAAACTATCCTGTTACAAACTGCATAAGAATAAGAACTAGGGAAGCAAAACAAATGCGAAACATTGCTCAGCAGAAACACTGTTGGGAAGCACAGATTTAGAAAACCATAGCAGCTGAAGACCCTTGAACCAGCTTTATAATTGCTTATAGTGCTTACCCAAATGCTCAAGAGGGTTCTACAGAAACGAGTGGTGCTCCACCGTCTAATACCGTTCATTGCTTTCAACGACATTGAGATGATATCAGAAACGCCACAGAACAACCGCAGGAGAACCAGCCAAAAAAAGCTAATGAGCGGAAACTCGTCTCCCCATACTCAACACAGAAAGCAAAAAGAAAACTGAACTATAGTACGCAATGAAAAGGGGAAAAAATCGCTAGAGAAAAAACCGGAAAAGAATTCAAAATCCCATCACTCGAAACTTCAATGTGTAACTCCACAAGACGAATGACGTTATGGAGATAAGATCATTGCATTTATTAAAGTACAATCAGATAGAACAACCAGTAAACTATAACAGCAAAGGAAAAAAACAGAAAAAGAAAAAAGAGAAAGACACTTGCATGACCCATGATTGTTATCAGTTTCATTCCTTTGTTCAAACAGATTATAACTACAGACCACTAGATACAAACTAAAAAGTGTCGTATGGATCCTCTCCTGATCCCTGTATACTGAACACAATCACAAGAAGGAGAACAGAGCACCTTCTACGGCTTAGAACCACTCGAACCATCCATCGATCAAATATCGAGGTTCTCCATCTGAATGCTGCTCTTGAGCGGAACATACTCGCCAAGATACCCACCAAGATGATCGTGTAATGCGCTCTTATCGATCTCCTGATGATGAAAGCTCTTACAAACATAATAGAACACACTCTGCACCAACAAACCCACCAGATTCACAATCACCAACACCCCGACAAGAAACCCGCCAACGACAACCCTCGTAAAAACCGAGTAATCCCCGTCCCCGTGAACCACCACAGCCCCGAACACCCCATTGATGACCCCGCAAAGCACTAAATACCCGAACACAAACACTCCGGCCATGTACACCTTCCCTTTCAGCAACTCGTAACTCTTCCTCATCGCGGCCAATCCATATACATTCTCAAGAACCGACACTACACTCGCCAAATGCCACAAGGCAGTAATATAAACGTGCACGAATATAAACAGCCCAAACGCCAGCACCATCGACGCCATCAGTAACAAGGGACTATCCGTATCCACGGCGACGATGATGAGAACGAGAATCACCAAGAAGACGACGTTGTACGCGAACATGAGGAGGGAGACCCAAAGGAAGGTGACGAAGAGGCGGCGAAAGACGGAGGGGATGGCGGAGATGGTGTTGGAGAAGGAGACGGGCTTCGAAGAATAAATCGAGGCGACGGTGAAGACGACGGCGGCGGTGGAGAGGAGGGAGAAGGAGAAGAGGAAGAGGAGGTAGAGGAACTGGATCGAGAACAGCAGGGCCCACTCGTGGCCGGAATCAGGGGTGTTTTGGTCATTTTGTTGTTGGAGGCGGGAGAGGATGGGGTGGGTGAAGAGGGAGTGGGCGAGTATGGCGAAGGAGAGGGGGAAGATTAGGGTTAGGGTTATGAGGGAGAAGGTGCGTGGGGAGAGGCGTGGGATAGAGATCGAGGCGGCGATGAGGGCCGGGAGGGTGAGGAGTTGGAGATCCTCGGCGGGGATGTCCATGAAGGGAGGATGATGATCTTGGATTGGGAGGAGGACGAGGCTGTTGACGAAGAAAGGGGGACGGAGAGATGTGATGACCGGTGGGGTTGAATCGGTCTCCCTCCGTGTTTACTTTTCTTTGTATCCTTTTCAATTTTCAAAATACTTCCATCATCACATGATCTCATGTATTAATTGTGAAAAAAAATTAATTAATATATTATAATATAATATAATTGATTTAATTTTTTTATATTATATATTAATCAAAAATAAAAATATTATAAAAATTTTGAAACAATCCAAATAAAAATATATCAGACAAATCAGAAGCGATGTCCTTCTTCATAAGAAACGAATGATGCCCTCTCTCCTGGATGATGGCCCCCCACACAACTTTTGTTTATTTTTTCAGGCTGATGAAATGCTTTTAATATCCTCTTTTGATCTTTCATCGTTGTTTCACACGAAACGGTGGAAATCGTTTTATACTCCCTCCGTCCCATAATAACCGTATCATATACGTATTTTGTATTATTTTATACATATGAATATAAATCTCGTTTTAATATCAAATCATGTCTGATCGTCCGCAACATGTAATAAGTTGAAGTACGTAACTTATACAACTATTGATGTTTCATGATAAATTATAAAAAAGTACGTTTGATCGTCGTTGCACGCTTGTCAAACTTTGCATCGACACGCGTAGCAGGTCAAAATGTTACGTTCACTGTGGGACGGAGGGAGTAGGACAGAAGGATTAACATTTAAACGTTTCGAACCTTCACAGTCCACACTTTAGTACATCGATAGCTTGAATTATTACAATATATACTTAAATCCCTTCTATTTTTATTAGTTAACTCCGTTAGTTATCCCATTAGAGAGTCAAAATTACCCCTAAATTTATTTTCATTGCTGGCATCTTCTCCTATGGGACTCCAACATGTCTTCGATCGAACCAATTCGATTTCAGATGAAGGTTTTTAACTGAAGGAGAGATTCGATGATCAATAGCATTCGATGATGGTGCTTAAGACTTGAGTGCTGAATCATATCCAATTGGGATTGGGCTTGATGATTTTTAGTTTATTGAGTCGCATGAGGTTTTGAAAGGGATGATGGTTTCAAGAATCAATAACAGGATTTGAAACGCATGTGATCCCTTATCTTCTTCACTCTTATCTTAGATGTAGAAAGGAATTTACCAAGCAAAACCACCACCTACCCCAATCACTATCGTAACCACCAAAATTCTTCCACGACAACCTCCAAATACCGTAGACAATACGCCTTGTAGAATTTAGTGATAAGTAAAACAGATTTGAGAAAGTTACCTAGACAACAAAGGTTTAGACTCAAGGGTGTATGAGTGAGACCAGTAGGTCAACAAAGTGCAGGCTAGTTGGATTAAATCTTCATGTCAGAAGTGTTAAACAAGGCAAACGAGTGGATTTCAAGGACTACAAAATGGACTCAATCGGTAAGATAGAAGGGTTGATTCAGAATGGAAGGTAGTTGTTCTAGTGCTCACAGTCAGTAAGGCAAAGCAGAAGAGTTCAATAGAAGACAAACTTTTCCACACAGTGACAAAGTCGTACGGAATGAATACCTGAGATCCTTTTCAAACGACATCGAAAGTTGGTTTTGGACAGTTTTTGATTCAAATAAAGGGGCGAGATTTTTTCGAAAGACAAGATGGACAACGACTAATAAACGAACCTTATGAGATTTAAAGATTATTCGTTGCAAAATGTACATGTAATCTAATTGCAAGTGCACGATGCCGATCAAGTAATATAATGATGAGTTAAGTGTCGTTCTCACAAGGACTATGTCATCAATTTAATTATACAAATCTTAAATAGTTTCGAGGATTATGACAATGAAAATAATGGTTTTGTACTACTAGCTAATCTAAGCTAGCAACAATGAATAAGATTTTAGAGTTTGAATGTGTGATAAAAAATTTAGGACGTTCGATTACACCAAGATTATCAATATGGACATTCTATGTTTCTTTTATCTAATTCATCATCATGTTGAATATCAATTTCAATCTTATTTATTTAACATACTCTCTCAAGCTATGATAATATCAAAATAGGTATGCAATTATCTCTCGATTAATCAACACTCTCATATTTAGTCATTAAATTTATGAAATTATAAAGATAGCATGAAATTCATAAATATCTCTATCTTATGCAATTTCATGACATTTCTATACATAGGCAAAATTTGATACTATTCTCTCGAACTAACATCAAATCACTAAATCATACAATTGTTGATCAAGCAATCACAAGCATTAAGATCAAATAGAAACTCTCAACATGGATGAGTGAAGTAGAATAAAATTCAATTAACGATTATCCATTAATCAAGGCTTCATCGAAGTCCTAGAAAAATGAAATTAGTTCATGGAGATTCGAAACGAAACCCTAGAACTAAGAGACATCAATTGATAATCAAAGAGAAGAGTGGAGAAGATAAAATTAGTAAGTCGATCTCGTAGTTCCGATCTAGATCTCGTCGTTCTCCGTCTTTATCTTCGCGTTTGTCTTCTCTCTTCTTCTTTTTTTTTCTCTTTGATGTACGTGCGTCTCTCTCTTTTTTCTTTCAAGAAGATTCAGTCCCTTTTTAATCTCCAACAATAAATATTTATAGGAGATCTTTTTGGATAAAAATCTTACTTCAATTTTTGGTCCGTTTCAACTCTCAGTGAAAATTTGTGAAATTTGCTAACAATCTAGACCGCGGTTCCGCTCCATGAAACCATGGTTTTGACGCTCTTATTTGCTCCTTTTCTTGAGTTTTCGATTCCATCTCCAATTTTATTCAACAATCTATCAAAACAATAGGAAACAAACATAAATAGACCGAAACGTATTGGATATTCACAAATATTAATATTGAAATATAGTCATATCATGGTATAAATACCACTTAACAAAGATGTTGTTGAACAGAACGAAAAAATCTCTAAGTGCGAACTTTGTTGTGAAAGAATCAAGAAATCCGAAAGTCACCGTTGCATCTGAGTACCATAATCTTCTTCGCTCCTCCTCTATCTCCATGGTTCCCCATAGATTTTTCCTCCCTCTTGTTAGTCTAGGGATTTTTATTTTTATTTTCCAATTGAAGAGGAAATCGTTTGGTTCTCTGGGAACACCAAATGGTGATCACCGCTTCTTCCGCATTCTCTTATAATAAAAGGAGGTTTTGAAACATTTTATGCAAAGAAATCATGAATTAGTAACTGAAATCCACATTTTTTGGATTTCATTTTTCTACTTCTGATTTTTCATTCTGGAAAACAAAAAGCCATACCAAATAGTTTGGATTCGTTAGCCAAAGATTTCAAAATAGAAATCCACATTCGGAAGCCATAACAAACATGTTCTTAGTAACTCAGCATAAAACAGATATAACAAAATTTTGTAGAGTCATGGGACTTCAAGACCTTGATAATCATCGGTAGAGTAAATTTTGAGGTAGTCAGAATTATTTCAATCGAGACTAGAATAACTTATCCAGTGACAAGAAAAATTGAGGTAGCCTATTCAATAAACCCCCTCCCTCCTCCTCCCTTCTAGGCTCACTCTAAGATACTAGAATTTACACATTCCAAGACAATTTCAGATACCACAATCCAGATTCAGGATTCGAGTTGCATTCGGACAATAGAACATGACGCATTGAAGTGCGTACTAGCTAGCAGTGTTCAGGCGTCGATCATTTTGAGATTCGTTTTTTGTGTGAAGCTCGGTGTTGTTTCTTTCCCGCCCTATTTTTGTTGATTTCTTATTTACTTCTTTTTAAATCTTTATTTATTGAATCATTTAAATTAAAATTATTTTATAGGTATATAAATATAAGGGAGAATTTTCAGAAGGTACCACTTCGAAGAATTTATTCCAATATGGTACCACACAGGATTCTAAATTTTCACAAGGTATCACTTAAACTACTAATATGCCCATTATGCCTAGTAGTACGCATATTATGCCTACTTCTAGTAGTCATCCCAGGCTCTCAATAACGCATTGCATGCCCAAGGATTTCCCTATCTTCTTTGAATCATCCATGCAGAGCTCCCCTTTGTACTATAACTCCACATATAGCATATCCATTGGACTTGTTCTAACAAATATGATTACAAGAACACCAAGATTAAGAGCAACCATAATGGTCTCTCTGTCAAAACTCAAGAAATTGAGTGTAATTTCATATTTTTGAAGGGCACTTTAATTTGGAAGGGCTGAATGAACAATGATGTTTGAGGTTGAGAGGCCTCTAACAAAAACTAGGACAATGGAGTTTGAGGTTGAGAGTCATTGAATTTGATAGGTTTTGTTTTATATCATTTATGAATTTTTTACTCACATACTCTATTACAGAAGTGTTGCAGGAGGTTGAGGGCAAAAATAATTTGAAGACCTCATGGTGAAAACAGCCCCCAATGATACACAAAACACACTTGGGAATATGGAGAGACTCACTGCAAATCTCCTCTGTACAAGTCTCTTGTTGAGAGTCTCAATGAATTTTTAACACTTACAAGAATTGATCCATCGAATCCACAAAGTCGCTTCTTGAAGCTGCTTTTTCATTGTTTGTAGCAGTGATAATTTTTTCGAGATCACATGTCGGACCAAGAGATCACCAGATGAAATCTCGAGATCTGTTTCAATTGAGTCATTTGATTTCTCACGAGGGCTTCTCGCCCTTAATTCATACTTGCCGTCATTGTTAGTGTCACTTTCTTCTTGATTTGTTCTCGCAAAACAGCCTTCATCATTTCCATATGTTTCATTGTCGTTGTCGTCCTGACGCCATTTCAATGCCAGCAATTACATTCTGTATTCTCTTCTCTCTTTAACAGTCGGTTGTAGAAAATCCAATATGAGCTGTAATTAAAAAAAAAAAAAAACACAAGGCGTTACTCGTTAGAATGAAAACAATAATAATTATTTCTAGTACCGATGCTTGCCATTAACATTTTTAATTTACCATTTCATCTTTGAAGCTTGCCATTGCTGTACCGATGCTTATAGGCAGATCATTGAGATGCCACCTTGTACATCTTGGAATGATCTCCTCCTATGTAGATTTAGGTGTTGTCACATAAGTCCTTTCAAAGAACCAATACTGTCATTTTAAAAAAATATTAATAATAAGAACAACGCATTTCAGTGAAAATAATCAATGTAAATCAAACAGAGTGCCTGAAGGATACAAATAGAACGTCTGAACTAAAATTACCAAGGCATATTAAAACAGAGCACCTGAAGGAATACAAACAAAGTGCCTTCATCAAAAGAAAAAGTGTGAGAGTTGAAAATATTAACTCGAATAGGCAGAAGACATCCAGTCACTTATTCAGGCTTGTTGACATTATCATTGAGTGATTTTTTTTAATTTATTGTAAATGTGCGATGTCCAGTTGAAGTCACGCATTCTCTCTATACCTGCCACATAGTTGACATATGCTAGCTTCAGTGATGCTTTGGACGTTGAGACGAAGAGGGTGTTCATAGCATACAAGACAAGGAGTCTGACGGTGTCCTCGCTGTCATGTGCCTCTTGTCCTTTTAGTGCTTCAATGACTGTTTCCCGTAACTTTGAAGTTGTCAGCTCTCTTTTGTATTTTGCTGGACGGTTACGTTCTCATGGAAATCTTCTTTGCAAGAAGTCAGTTTGATTAACCGTTTTCATGTCTTCCTCGATTATTTCTTTGTTTCCATCAATAACGCCGAATATAAGCTTTATATCCAACGGACGAAGTGTGAATTCTTTGTCTTGAAAGGTGAATGAACTGGCTCCCAGGTTGTATTTTGATACAATTTCTCAAATGAAATTGTCATTCTTTCGGCAATCTGTACGCTTAAACTTCTATTCTAAAATTGCATTGATCAACGTCCAGAACGATGTTCTTCTAACATGGATTTTGTTCTCGTCTATACATCGAAACTCTGGTTTCTTTTTCATTAGCTTTATCAAGTTGCTTCTAAATTGGCTCCTTGTTCTTGTTGCATTAACTAAACATGGAAAGAAAATATTAACAACAAAAAGAAACAGTGGCTTTGTAAATGAAACAGTGCATCTATTTATCTGCAACAGGAGTATAGTGCTTATTCAAGTGACTTTGTAAATGAAACAGTATATCTTTGTTAACTAAAATAGTGTGTCTGGTTTATCTGCAATTGGGTTACAGTACTTATTCAAATTAAAAACAGGGTGACAATTCTAATTTAAATTAATTCTAAAATAAATTGTCTGTTTTATAGAAAAGAGCGCCTGAACAAATTAAAAAGTGCGTCTCAATTAAATTTGTTCTAATTTGTTGTTCACAAAACAGTGCATCTTAAGAAAACTAAACAAAGTGTCTAAGTTAAATGGTGTTTTAGTTTCTATTTTACAACACAGTGTGTCCTTGAACAAATCAAACAAATGTAGAATTCTATTCCTTAATCAACCTATATCTAATCTAATTAACCTAAATTTTTAGCATATGCGCTCGGAATAAGGTTACTAGGCGCTCTGAATAAGGTTACTAGGCACTCTGAATTCTATTTTAGGTTAACCAAAATCCAATTCGAAGCACGGCCTTAACCAAATCTACTTAACGAAATCCAAACTCATTTGATTTGTGTTTTATACATGCATTCATGTTTTATCAATTCATTTCAATCACTACAAAAAATCAGGCTCACGGGCGACTAAAATAAATTTTACTCGCCCTTTTTGCGACTAAAATTTGATTTGTAGTCGCCAATATAAATGCTTCCATTTGAAAAAAAAATGGTGGAAAATAGCGACTATTACGGATATTAGTCGCCAAATTGGCGACTATTACGGATATTAGTCGCCAAATTGGCGACTATTACGGATATTAGTCACCGAATTGACGACTATTATGGAATTTAGTAGCGAATTTGGCGACTAATTTTATTCTTGGTCGTAAATTTGACGACTGATTTTCTTTTTAGTCGCAAAATTGGCGACTAAGTTTCTTATTAGTCGTCAAATTGACGACTAAGTTTCTTGTTAGTCGTCAAATTGGCAACTAAATTGTTTGTTAGTCACCAAAATTCTTTGACCCGAAGCTGTATTCCTTTGATGAGTTTTGTAACCCATTTAGTTACTACTGTAAATTTTAGTCGCCATTTTGCGACTAAGGTTGTTTCTAGTCGCTATTTTGCGACTAAGGTTATGATTAGTCGTCATTTTGGGACTAAGGTTATGATTAGTCGTCATTTTGCGACAAAGCATATGATTAGTATTCATTTTGCGACTAAGCATATGATTAGTCGTCATTTTGCGACTAAGCATATGATTAGTCGTCATTTTGCGACTAAGCATATGATTAGTCGCCAAGTTAGGTTAGAAAATCATCTTCCTCCCTGCTTCTTCTCATTCCTCCCTGCTTCCTCCCTGTGCTTCCGTCTTCTCATTTCTCTCAAGCCTAAGTCTTTCTCTCACTCACTGAAGCACACTCTGCCATCATCTT
>JAOVYX010017078.1:0-23041 GCA_035668315.1 Drosera spatulata | reverse complement strand
GAGATGGTGAGAAAGGGTGTGGCGAAGGGAGGTGGCGGATGGCATGGACAAGGGTGGCTCGGCACGGGTAAGTGGAAAGTTGTTAGGACGCAAATGGATGATGCCGGTGTTTGTTGTTGTTGCCGAGAGAAGCTTGTTTGCATCGATATCGATCCCAAGGAGACTGAGGATTTTGCCAGCTCGGTCGCGACCTTGGCTCACGAGAAAGAAATGAAAACTATGACGGCTTTCGTGCAATTTCAGGATTGGCTTGAGGAGCACGGGCCGTTTGATGCTGTAATAGATGCTGCTAATGTCGGTCTGGTGAATCAAAGAGACTTCAGTTTCTCGCAGCTGCATAGTGTTGTTAAGAAATTGCAGCTTTTGAGTCCGACGAGGAAATTGCCTCTGGTAGTGTTGCATAGAAATAGAGTATATGGAGGTCCTGCCCTGCATCCTAGGAATAGGCAGTTGCTGGAGAGTTGGGAGAATTCGAACGCCCTTTATGCCACTCCGACAGGATCAAACGATGATTGGTATTGGTTATATGCAGCTGTCAGTTCAAAGTGTTTGCTGGTGACGAATGATGAAATGAGAGACCATTTGTTCCAACTGCTAGGAAACGACCTCTTCCCGAGATGGAAGGAAAAGCATCAGGTCCGGTTGTCAGTCACAAGAAATGGAGTCTCCCTTCACATGCCTCCGCCATACTCGATTGTCATCCAAGAGTCGGAGAAAGGTCATTGGCATGTGCCGATGGTAACGGAGGATGAGCTTGAAAAACCTAGGCAATGGTTATGCGTCACAAGAAAAGCAGCAACTCGTGCTAAGACCAAGTTATCTGGTCTTTCCTAAGATTAAACGACTATTATGTCACTTTGGCGGCGAAATAGACAGCATAGATCCCCTTCTTCACATTGAAGAAGGAACGACGAGAACTGGAGCACAATAGTTTGGCAACTTTGCTTCATCCATCCCAAGGTGGAGGCCTCCCGAGGGATTCAAGGGTGACAGCCTAAGCTATGCTGGAGAAGTGGTGCGACTGAAAGAAGGGAGAGCTTGGAAGAAGAAATTAGGTTTTTTTATTCTTCACTGGATTTTTCTCCATGTATTTTGAGGATTGATGAACAAAAGATGCTTGTTTTCTCATCCTTGGCTCTTGTAAAATAGTAGCCTCATGAAAACCTTTTTCCCACATTATTTCCCAGAGGTTTCGGGAAAAATTCCATTCCCTGATTGAAGAATTGGGAATACTATGAATCGATTGTGAATGTCCCGATTAACCCAAAGTCCCAAACAGCTTCTCAAAAATAAGCCGCAAACTGACTGATAGATCTACTGTTCAAGACCTGATCAATTGGTGTAAGTAGCTTGCGACCTGGGATGGGTTGTTTTAATACGAGTTCTTGAGAACAGAAAATAAACTGCTAAGAACAGTACTCACTATAATCAAGGACTTCAATACAGATAACAAGGAGCAAACTGTTAAAAGTCTATTATCATGAAATTCACTGTATCAAAAAAAAAAAAGAAAAAAGAAGGTAATATCTCACAGTCATCTGTATCTTATGACACTCCTTTCTTTCGGTTTTACGGTCAATAAAGCGCCTTATAAAGTATACAACCTTCGTGGAACAAATCACACAGCTGAGTTCAGTTGACACATCATATTTACAATGGTCCAAAGCCTACCAACCTGGAGGGCCAGATTCCCGTTAGCCCTCCGAGTTCTTTTCCGATTAGGGTATTGCCCACCCTCGGTCCGAAAAAATGCCAATAGACTTCCATGGTCATCGCCGTCGAAGCATTAGCAAAGGTTGTGTAAAAGCACTAGGAGGGAATGATAAAATTATGGAAGAAAAGTGGCAAGAATGGAAAGGGAGCAGAGCTTGGTTGTCTTCTACTCCCTACAGGATCAGTTACCGGCATGTATATCAATTGTTACATCTCCACCTGAATTGAACCATCTTTCATTAACTTTAGGCTCAGGTTGTTGAACCGCTCTCGTGAGTACTGTCTCGATGCCTTCCTCCAGTCAGTGCCGGCCTTCATCATCGTTGCAAACTCCTCATAACTTATCTTTCCATCCTGCAAAAATCCAAAAAACGATCATTTTTCCTTCGATATATTGATACATCCTTAAGATGCTAGTCCACGATAAATTCAATGGAAAGGGGCAATCCTCAGCAAAATTTGTCATCATGAGATCAAATTCCCCTGAATGTATCTATCTAGATATGCGTTGAATTGTAACCAGATCGACTTTCTCTGGAAAACCAAACTTTGCTCTCGAGACATTACTCTCCTTTTTGAAAGAGAACAGAAACAAAGAGGGAGATATGCCTGACCTTATCTGTATCAACATCTTGAATAATGGCATTGATGACCTCCTCGTGATTCTCGTCGACATCACCAGCTAAAGCCTCCCTCAATTCTTCAATCTCTATGTACCCACTTCCATTTTTGTCGAAGAACACAAAGGCCTTGTGAATATGTTCGTCGTTACCAAGCTTCCTAAGATGAATAGATACCGCGATGAACTCTTTGTAGTCCAAGTATCCATCCCTATCCACATCACCCTGTATAACAAAATAAAAACAAGCAAGAAACCGTTGAGTCCGTGAACCAACAAGTGACACGATGACCGACCGATCTTCTCATGACTTCAGTATGACAATTGATAAGCTCATCCCTGACTTCTTTATCAAAGTTTTGGGACAAGAGTTTAAGAGCCTAAAATGGCCAAGTTTCTTATAGTATATTGGAAGCAGAATTACATCTCCTAAAGTCTATACTGATTGTCCTTTCTTTTTTAAAAAATATGATGCTGTATGTATACCGATAAGCATCATTTCTGGTTTTAAACCTATTATTCTTTCCTGGTGATACCAGATGTTATTAAATGCTTGATTACCGAAAACTGAAGTGAAAAGCAAATGAAGTGGATACTTACAGCATCCATCACGATTTGGAGATCGGAATCTGGAGCCTGATGGCCGAGCTTAAGCAAACCAGCTCTCAAATCTTCCTTGCTGATCTTTCCTTGTTTTCCAGTATCCATCATCTCGAATCTTTCTTTTATACCAGCTGCTTCCTCTGCTGACAAATGCTCAGCCATGACCTGCAGCTCACACGAACAAACCGTCATCACCTTAAACATGGTACGGAAATATTATTCATCCATTAAAGCTGATGGAAATAAAACATTACCCTCAATGCTCTCTTCTTCAACTTATTCATAATAGAGAATTGCAGAAGCCTAGCTTTCACGGCTTCGCCCAAGGGAACGTTTGGCGCCTTCTTAATGTTCTGTAACCAAGGATGATCTGTGACCATCGAGCACCCAACAAGTTCAGATTTGCAAAAAATAAACATAATTTAATATTTGGAAAGAAACTGCAGATAATAGGAACTCTATAACTCATAATTTACCTAAAACCTCCTCAGCTGTAAGGCGCCGCTTAGGATCAGGGTTAAGCATCTTCTTTATCAGATCTTTTGCATTATCAGAAACTTTTGGCCACGGCTCTCTTCTGAAATCAACAACTGACCTGATAATTGCCTGGGCCACTCCTTGCTCAGTTTCTGCGTACAAGATGCAATTTAGAGATTAGCAGCATAGAATCAATATGCAACACTGTAAGACATGTTCACAATTTCAATGATTTATGACCTTCTAACGTTTGTACAACAAGGGCAGATTAACGGAGACACTAGACTCTAAAAGAATTCTGATGCCGAAAGCATCAAATTGTTGTGAAGGGTCTATAGACCTCTTTAAAGAACAAAATACTTAAAACATGGAGAAAACAATTGCCAGCAGATTTTAATTCAAGTTTGAGAGGAACCGTGAATAGATTGTAGTAATTTAACTAACCTGCCCAGAAAGGAGGGACACCACATAGCAATATATAAAGGATTACTCCAGCACTCCAGACATCAACTTCTGGACCGTAGTTCCGTTTGAGCACTTCAGGGGCCATATAGTAAGGGCTTCCAACTATCTCATTAAACCTTTCACCAGGCTTGAAAAAAACCGAGAGGCCGAAATCAATTGCCTTCAGTGCTGCCGTTTCCTTTTTATTTGCAAACAAAAAGTTCTCTGGCTTAAGATCCCGGTGGATCACCCCATGCTTGTGGCACATCTGCCCAATGAAAAAAACAATGATTTAACAACAAGAAAGAATATATCGGCTGGCGAACAAAATACACATTTCAGGCATGTAAGTCGTGCTTGTTAGTTCAAGCAAGCATTTGCTTCTTGGAGCTCCTCCATTTTTTGTCACATTACATCTAAAATTTGCATCATTATTCAGTATTACAAAGAACACATTAATAAGCAATATAAATCAAGATCTGATAAGCTAGAGATGGATCAGTATTACAAAGAACCCGACTTGTTTCCAGGCAAAATAGGAATGAGCTAGAGATGGACATTGAGCATTGCACAAAATAATCACAAGAGGCATAGTTACCTGTTCAGGTTTTGATTTCTAACTACTAAGTTTCACCAAGAGAGTCACAATTACCAACATAAACTACACCTGGATTGGTCTCACACTCTTGCACCTCGAACTTGATTGACTTCCTAACACAGCACCCGCATCAGAGTTGTTTTGATAACTTCGTGACTATATATTTGAGGGGAACAGTAATTCCACACCAAAATGCAAGCAAAGATAACGACTCTTATAGTAAAACGGTCACTAATTCCTGATCTTATTTCCTCTTTCTAACCAAGGACTGATTTAAATTTCCTACTCCTAGTTATCATAGAACTAGGCATCGATATCACACCAAAATGATGAGCAAGTAGCAATCAAGATCCTAATAATGTACATTTATACAATACTACACGTCTGTGAGCAAGTACTACTCAAAATATACCTGCACAACTTCAACAATGGTGCGCAGGATGGTAGCTGCCGCCCTTTCAGTATAATGTCCTCTCGCAACAATCCGATCAAACAATTCACCACCCTCACACAACTCCATCACTATATGGACCGCCTCATCATCCTCATAAGTATCCTTCAAGCTAACCAAGTTAGGATGCGGAGGCAAATGCCTCATGATCTCGACTTCCCTCCTCACATCCTCAACATCCACGGCCGTCCTGAGCTTACTCTTCGAAATCTTCTTACAAGCGAATAACTCACCATTCGTCGTATCAGTACACAAATACGTGATCCCGAACTCCCCACGACCCAATTCGCGACCCAACTCGTATTTCTCGCCGATATCATGTCCGGTGGGGTCTTTCAACACAACAAGCTTGGTCACCCCTTTATCATGGTTCCCTTTATGATCAACAGAGAAAGGGTTCGGTTTCTTTTTCCCCTTCTTGGTTGGGCTTGACCCAGTTGGTGTCACACAACAATTACCCATATCTCAAGATCACAACAATCTAACACCTGAAAAGTCAACAAAAACTATCAGATACAGTCAAATCAAACACAAACCCTAAACCCAAAACCAGCAAAACCAATCAAATCCAACAAAACCAAACCAACAAATCAACAAAACCTGATATGGGTTCTGATCTAGACTCTTTTTCTCGAGATGGGTTTCAAAGATTAACAAGATCAAAATCAAAATCAATCCTCAAAATTGGATCTTTCTCACAAAAAATGGAAGGAACCCAGAGAGATTTGAAGAGGGTTTGATAGTTGAAAAAGGGGGCTTAAGTGAAATTGTCAAAGGGTGTTTGGTGTGAATACTTGGAACACATAAGCATCTAGAAAAAAAGAGGTTGGAAACTGTGAACGAATGCGAAGGAGGAGAAGTCAAAAATCCATCCTTGGTATGACGATAGATATATTGCTCTCTTTATACGATTCTTTCCTGTTTGGTTGCTTGCAGAACAGGGGAGAGGCGAAGGTGACTGACTTGGTCTAGAGTTGAACAAATGGACTTCTTGTTTATTCATTCAATGAGATGCAACAAAAAGGTCGACTATTGAGAAGCGGATCACTAACTGTACACCAATGTACTGCAATTGTGCTGTAGGCAACCTTGACATTGGATTCAAATCTAAAAGGGTTCAAATTTTGCATGTTTTTTGAGTTTGGGTTTTATTTTCTTATAGTTTAGGAATGTTTTTTTATAC
Source organism: Drosera spatulata (assembly GCA_035668315.1). Lineage (NCBI taxonomy): Eukaryota > Viridiplantae > Streptophyta > Magnoliopsida > Caryophyllales > Droseraceae > Drosera > Drosera spatulata. The sequence goes on along the minus strand of JAOVYX010017078.1, from coordinate 16,953 downwards.
GTTTATTTTTTTTAAAAATATTTATATTCAGATTTTATTAGATAATAATTTATTTTAGGGTTTATTTTTTTTCTTAGAATTTTTTTTCTGATTTTTTATTTTTTATTTAGAAAAAAAAAGAAGAAGACTATTTCCACGACAATTGTGGTGTACATTGATGTACAGCGGGTGATCTGCTTCCCGACGATGGGCTGCAAGGAGTTGGTCAACTCAACTGGGGGAAAAGATCCATTCACCCAACTTAGCAGTGAGGAGGATATTTTGATGTGAAAGAATGACATATATAAATTTTATTTTTATATTTATAAATAAAAGGATTATTTTTGTTATTTTTAAATATCGAATTTTTAATCTCATGTTTATGAAACTTAGGTGTGATTATTCCATATACAAGCAGAGAAATGCACTCCCTTCGTCCCATAAAAAACGTAACAGTTTGATCGGATACACGTCAAACATAATTTTTTATAAATTTATAATGAAACATTAATGATTGTGTTAGTTACGTACTTCAGCATAATATATATTGCTGGACGATTAGACATGATTTGATATGAAAACAAAACTTATATTCCTATGAATATAATAATATGAAATATATATATGTTATATTTTCTGTGGGAATCAGGAGGTAAAAAGAAGAAAACTGCCGCACAACTATTATGAGTTAGTTAATCCGTTAAGCCTCAATTACTTTTGATCTACCTGGTCACTCTATTTTTTTTTTATCAATGGCATTTTAGGTGCTGCAATTTTTATTCTTATTTTTTTAATGTTTGTTATTTTTTTCGTCTCACATTAAACTCAACAGTTTGACTATGTGTTTATCGATATAAATTTTGACTAATATAACAGAACGATCAAATATTATTTTACATAATTTTTTCTTAAAACATCAATTATAATATAAATTATATATTTTAATTTGATGATGATTACAGGATGGCAAACATTTTGTCAGATATAACGAACGTCATCAAAATACACATGTAATAGTAAATTTTTGAAATGTTATATTTATTAACGAACATAGGGATATATTTTATCCTCGTAACTGTTTGTATTATAGAGAAATATCAATTGCAGGCTTGCAGCGTTTAAACCAGGTATTGACTCGATCACGATGTTTTAACCATTGTCATAGGCCTAAAGTGGTTTGTGCAACGCTGCCACACCTTACGTAAGGGTTATCCATGCCTATGCCGAAAGGCATCTGATGTGGTGTACATCTAACGGACATCATATATCTGTAATTACAACCTAATTGAACCTTCTAGACATGATATGTTTTTAATGTATTTTGTTACAAAGAAATAATAGAAACAATATTTTTTAAAATGAGTATCTATTTTTGGATCGAACCGAGAGGACCACAAAAGGGTAAAACAACAACAATTTATGAAAGCATTGGCAAATATGTTGACTGAACACCAACTCGACTCCCCACCACCTTATTTTGCAACATCTACTTTCTTAATATTGTAACTACTATTTAATGGTGGATGACCTTAATCTCCAAACAACATATAGATTCTCAGGATATCATCCCTTGATTATAAATATAGGATGCTCTTGGCTTTGTATTATATAAGCATAAAGCAAATAAAGAGTTGCAGAGAGCAACCTGAGCTTATGCTCTTCCTTCTTTCTTTCTTGTGTTGAAATTCTCAAATAAATGTTTAAGAGTTTGGATGTTACATCTCCTAAGTGTTAAACACAAATTTCAAAATGTAAGATTTATTTTGTTACGATCCTCGAGTATATATTGATAATTATTTATATAAGTGTCTAATATCGATTATTAATCCTACAAGTGGTATCAGAGTAAGGTTGAGTTAATCCCAAAGTAGTGAAATTAACCTCGGATGTCGCGTCAAAAAGTCGATCGAGGATCAAAGTACACGAAGATTCTACCGGTATACAGTCGCTGTGAAGTTGGTTGGTCACGAACCGGACTTACTTGGTTAAAAATTACTATGATAATTTATTTTTTATTGTTCCGATAAAAAGTAATTTTTGCTGGTCCCATAAAAAAAAAATTACTGTTATTTTATCAAGTTACCATGACAGAAAATGCAAACAATACTCAAGTTGAAAAGCTCAATCACGGCAATGACTGTACTTGTAGCATTCACATCAAGTACTATTTTGTCGGTAAAGACCTCTGGGAGATCGTTGGAGATTCTGAGACGAGACCACCCAAGGAGAAGGAGGACAAGTTCAAAAAATAGAATGTATGCCTTATCTATTTTCATAGAAGATGAATTCCTACCGCATTAAGGATCTCGAGACGTCCAAAGAAGCATGCAACGTATTAACCACCCTATTCGCCAGAACTAATGTCACACAGTTGCAAAGGTTAGAAAATGAGTTTATGTCAATCTCACAGCGAGAACTGTCTATATACCAGTACTTCACTAAGCTTAAATCCTTATTTGAAGAAATCACTAAGTTGGATACAAAAGATCAAATTAGTGACACAAGATGCGGAGGATAATCGTTCACGGGTTAAAGCTAGAATTTAATGACCTTATTATAGCAACCCGTGAATCGGCCACTCAATCAACTTTGACTGACTTAGAGAACATATTAGCAAATCAAGAAACTCTGGATAAGCAGATGTCTGGAGTGTCTCTTAAGGAAGAGGAGAAGGCTCTTTTTAGCAACAAAAGAGGAAGTTTTCAGAAGAGAAGTGTTACTCGTCGAGTAAAGACAATGGTGACAAGTCCAAGAGAAAGCGAGGCTCTTCTAAAGGACGCCAACCATTAAAGAGCTCACAACAAGGAGGAGCTCAACCACCAGGATGCGGCGATGATTGGAGAATCAATGTCGCAATGAGGAGTGTTACAATTACGACAAAAACAAAAATTATGCTCGAGATTGCTGGCATAAACAAGAGAAAGGTAACATCGCTACTTCAACCTCTAAGCATAACAAGAGCGAAAGACGAATGGGACTTTCAGGCTTCACTTGCTATAGAAGAGGTGGTGGTCGAATCAAGGATTTCGATGAAACCAGTGGAGGAACTGGCATTTACCGTCGTAAGTGAAAAGCTGATCAACTATAATGATGATTGGATCGTTGACTTTAGGTGTTCCAATCATATGACTAGAGATAAAAGGAATCTCTAGGACCTATTGGAGTACAAGGGAGGTCATGTTGTCGTCACAGCAGACAACACGAAGATGCCAATAAGTCAAGTTGGCAAAGCCATGGTGGTTCCTAGGTACAGCTCTAACGTTGTAGAGTTAGATAAGATACTACATGTGTTCGAAATGAAAAAGAATTTGTTGTCAATTTAGCAGTTCACATCAAATGGGGATTATGTTGTCTTGGACCATCAGATGTGAGGTTGTATAGCAACTTAAAATCATTAAGTCCACCATTAATGGAGGGACGATGACTTGAGTCTATCTACGTGATGTCTGCTTAACACGCATACGTAGATAAGACAAGAAAGAATGAAACCCCCGACCTATGGCATGCACGCTTAGGTCATGTTAGCTATCATAAACTGAAGTTGACGATGAAGAAGCCAGCACTCAAAGGTCTTCCCAAGCTAGAATTTCGGGATGACATTGTATATGCTGGTTGTCAATATGGTAAAGCACATCAGCTGTCATTTGAGGATTCCAAATTCAGAGCCAAGGTGTCTCTGGAGGTAGTCCATTCCGATGTGTTTGGTCCAGTGAAGCATCCATCAATAAATGGTTGTCATTTTATGATTACTTTTATTGATGACCATTCAAAATACATATGTGTCTACTTCATGAAAGAGAAATCAGAAGCTTTTTCAAAGTTCAAGGCATTTATAGAAGAAGGTGAACCAGGAGATTCAATGTCTTCTCACTGACAATGGCGGAGAGTATACCTCAGGAGGGTTCATATCTTATCTTCAACAATACCGAATACGTCGACAGCTGGCGTGTCCTAATACTTTACAACAAAATGGAGTTGCGGAAAGGAAGAACCGACACTTGACGAAGACGTGTCGAAGTATGCTACATGCTAAGAATGTGCCATCTCGGTTTTGGACCGAGTGCATAAAAGCATGGTTTCGAGCGTTATTACTGATATTAAGTGTACTTATGTAACTAGGGTGAATCATTGGTATGTTTTTGATGATAATTGTGAATATCAGATTGACATGATAATTCCAGAGTGCTGGAACAAAGGATCTAAGTGATCATTTTTCTTTTTTCTTTTTATTAACTTCTTCTCTCGTGTAACCCCCGGTAAGGGGGCCGACACGTTATTGAGCTCCTATTGCTCACGGCAACTATTTTTCTATGTCTTTCCTCCTCTCTTTGTTACAGGAGCAAGACTTGGAGGAAAGTGTGATCTAAGATTTGATGCTAGATATACCTTATGTGTGAAAGGTACTCTGATCTTAGAAAGGGATGTAAATTCCACTACAAACGTGATATTATGAGTTATGATTGAGTACATCAAAAGTTTCTAAACTAATGATGTATAAGTGAACTTAGCTTAATTCTTATAAATAAACCAGAAAGTATATATTTTTTGTCTAACTGAGGCGTTGGGTCCAGCGACAGTGATGTCATATATATCATTAATAAGTGATGAAAAGTCGGGACATTGCACTCCTCGTTCGAGAAGCTTTATAACCTAAAGCCTACGGCGAGCCATTTCTGAGTACTTGGATGTGTCTGCTATGTGTTCATATCAAATCATCTTCGAAGAAAGTTCGATAAGAAGGCGATTTGGTGCATCTTTGTTGGTTATAACAACCAACGAAAGGGTTGCATATGTTGTGATCCAAGCACAGGTCAATGCCACAGTTCAAGAAATATGGTATTTGATTAGGCTTCGTTCTGGTGGTCCCCACAATCTGTGGTACTATCAGACACGAAAGGAGTTTGAAGTGGAGGTTCAAGAGAGGCTTGGAAAGCAACCAGAAGTTGATGATGATGATGAGAAAACTCCGAGTCCGAAAAACAAAAACCTTTTGAAGAAGAGTCAATTCAATCAACAAGGAAGAGTCCCTAGAAAAGTGGAGTGCGTGTGGTCATCGAAGAAGACAGATCGACCCAATATGAGAAGATCGAGGATATGTTGAAGATCCTCTCCCAGGACTTCAAAGAACGGGTAGACTCCGAAGTATGCTAATGCTGCTTTGGTCGAGCACGATGTGCCAAGGGAGCCGATGTAATAATCAGAACTTTGGACACGCTTAATTGATTATGTTATTAATTTCTTTTAAAATAAACGAATCATTAGAATTAAATTCTAAACAAAAATACAAACTCGTTACAAAATTTAAAGAATTTTAATATAATTATCTTATTGATCCTTGAAAATAATCATATCAAATCTAATTTCAAGAAATAACGAAATCCCAAATTATCCTAAATCCATCAATCGAAATACCCTTATCCCTTCCCATCAATTCCCCACCTCTCTCTCATTTTCCCCTGGCCTCTCTTCTTTCACCTTCCTCTCCCTGCCATCATTGCCGCGCTAGCCATCGCCACGCCATCGTCGCTGCCAGCGTAGCTGCCACTGCCGGATTCCCCACCACGTCACCAAGTTCCCCACCGTTGAGGTCGCAACCGTCGCCGCCGGCCTTTCGCTTCCTCCCCAACCAGCAGCAACCTTCCCCCGCAGTCGCCGCCAACCAGCCACGCAACCACCACCCACGGCCTCCTCCAGTCACCCGCCTGTCAGAGGAGGGTATTATCGTCGAGGAATTGAGCACTAGTTTGCATAAACTCGAGGTTACGACAGGGATATGGGCTAACCCTAACAACTTGGATGTTGGACAGTGCTTACAGGTATGTCATTAGGGGTTGCTGGACAATCGTTTACAGGGATCCGAGATTGCGACAGGGCTTAGCCACCCTTGGTAACTCGGATGCTGGACAGTTGCTTGCAGGGAGTCAATCGACGATGTGCTGATGTGATCGTATGTTGAAAGCGGAAGGAATCTCCACTTGCTAATGTATTATCCATTCTTTATTGAGGACGCATTTTTATCTAACCTTTTGAGGTCGAGAGCGAAGATAACAAAATTAAAAGCGTAAATGAATTGATATAACCATTGGACATAAAGAACCGAAAGTGTATTTGATGATAATAATAACAATGGGGTTTTACTATACTACCAAACGACAGCTATGCCTGTGCTAGGGTCCTAACTCGTGCAGTCACATCGTTGGCAGTATCTAGGGTCTACTGTGCGAATCCTTTGCTCACGGATTTCTCTTTCTTTTGTTTTGTTTTTCCTCCTATCATTAGGTACTGGTGAAGATGATGAGGTTTCGGAGTAGTCGCCAGCTAAGGATGGATCTTTCCCTTTTCTTATAATAAGAACATCATTCTGTAACACTTTGGCCTTAAGGTCAAATGTTAGAGAACTGTAATAATTGACTATTCGCACTTTCTAATAATTGGCCTTAAGTATTGTATAATAAACTACGTTTGGATTGTACTATTCTGTGGTTGTGTTTATGCCAGTATTGAGGTTTGCGTTACGTATTTGTATCAATTGACGCTTCCTTTTTATGTTCTTAAGTAAGCTCTATCATGAAATATTGTCTTGCTATGGACGTTTGTCTGTAGCGACAGTGACGTCACATTAAGCTAAGTTGGAGGAATATCATGGCGTTACGGCCGAGCACTTACCACAAAGCTTCACGAGAAGGAGAATGGAAGAAGACGATGCAAGAAGAAATAGATGCCTTGAACCAAAATGAGATTTGGAATCTCTTGCTGAAACCTGAAGGTGTACAACCCATCTCATGCAAGTGGGTGTATAAGATCAAGTCTCGTCCAGATGGATCCATCGACAGATACAAAGCTCGCTTAGTAGCTCGGGGATTCTCACAGAAGTACAGACTAGATTATGCTGAGACGTTCAGTCCGGTTATCAAGATCACCACTGTTCGTGTTGTTTTAGCACTAGCAGCAAACAAGTCATGGAGGCTCTGGCAGATTGATGTGAAGAACGCTTTCCTGCATGGTGAGCTTGATTGGGAGATCTAAATGGATCAACCTCAAGGGTGCGAGAGCAAGGTCAATCCCAACTATGTCTGCAAGCTGAAGAAAGCACTTTATGGTTTGAAGCAAGCACCAAGGGCTTGGTATGACAAGCTAGCAGAGTTCCTAGTGCAAAGTGGATACTCTGTTGCTCCAGCTGATTCAAACTTGTTTGTGAAGGCTATAGATGGCAAGATTGCATCGGTTCTGGTCTATGTTGATGATCTTATTATCACTGGAGATAATGATGATGAGATATATATAACCAGAAGCAATCTTTCGGTCTAATTTTAGATGAAAGAGCTTAGTGAGTTGAACCACTTCCCTGGTCTTGAAGTGCAAAGAATTACAGAAGGGTTATTCCTCGATCAGCAGAAGTATGTCAAGGATCTACTTGAGACGTATGGGATGGTCAACTGCAAGCCAGTGTCAACACCACTGGAGGCTCATCTCAAGTTATGTTCTACATAAGGGAAGGATCTTGAAGATAGTACCTTGTACAGACAACTTGTAACTAGTTTAATCTACCTAACTCTTTCAAGAGCTGACATCGCATATGCTGTTAGCATTGTTAGCCGATTCATGCAAAGTCCGAAAAAACCTCACTTGGAAGTAGTTTGTCGGATTCTAAGGTATGTAAAAAGAATTGCTGACAATGGACTCTTATACAAGAATTGCTAAGATATTGTGATGTAAAAAGTATCGTGCAGCGACAACAGCTACTCATGAGTGTACTTGGTTGACACAGTTACTGGAAGATCTTTATCAACCAATTGATTATCCAGTGGAGCTATACTGTGATAACCAATCAACTATTCGTCTACCTGAGAACCCGGTGTTTCATGTCAGAGCAAAACATTTAGAGATACGCAAACACTTTGTGCTTGAGAAAGTACTTTTGGGAGATGTTGAGATGAAATATTTGAAGAGCGGAGATCAGATAGCAAATATCTTCATCAAAGGTCTTACCGGACCTAAGTTTGAAGAGCTCTGTAGTCAGCTTGGTATGGTTGCTCGTCTGACAGCTGGTGAGAGTAGTTGTTGAGGGGGAGTGTTGATAGAGCACCAACTCCACTCCCTACCACCTTATCTTGCAATATCTACTTACTTAATAGATTGCAACTACTATCTAATGCTGGATAACCTTAATCTCCAAAGTATGGACTTGAGCAAACTTGGAGATTTCCATAGTTAAGCATTGGTTCAAGTCCACAACATATAGATTTTCAAGATATCATCTCTTGGCTATAAATATAGGATGCCCTTGGCTTTGTATCATATGCACATAGAGCAAACAAAGAGTTGTAGAGAGTAACCTGAGCTTATGCTCTTCCTCCTTTCTTTCTTGTGTTGAAATTCTCAAATAAATGTATATGAGTTTGAATGCTACATCTCCTAAGTGTTGAACACAAATTTCAAAGTGTGAGATTTGTTGTTGTTTGTTACACTAGTGAAATGGCGAATATAAGTAGAAAGGAAAGAGCAAGTGAAACAAGGAACGTCGAGGCGAGAATAATCTTTTTTCTTAAGACTGATTTGTCTCGTTTTGTGCACACAGGCTATAGCAAACAGCCTCCAAGATACAACGTCGACGTATACGATAAAGGTGCACTTCTTTTTTGCATACATAGACGTACCTTTAATGCTTTGATGTTTCTGAGAGGAACAGAAGAATAAAAGACAGAAGTCCTCAAGGTTCCATGAACACAAAATGCAGCACGTTGATACGCTCGTGCGCAAACCAAGAGAGGAAGAGAGGAGATTGCAACACGTCGATACGTTCGTGTGCAAAAAAAAAGAGGGAGAATGAAGAGAGTCGGAGTGTGCGAATTGTGTTTCTGAATATGCATATTTATAGAGCAAAAAAGGACAATGGAAGTCAAACAAACGTCTTTCTTGACGCGCTGGTGGAAAAAAGCAGGATTCTGCATGTTTGAGCCTGGCCCAATGCCCAATGAGCCCAAAAGCATAAGTCTTTTGACTAGAGGTCCCATTCACGCAGCCCAGCCCAAGAAGCCTTTGGCCCAACAGTCCAGACCCGACCCGGTCCTGTCCGACACGCGCACGTGTGTGTTGACCAAGAAAAATATATGTCCTTTTCCAAACACAAAATTAGGTACCCTAAAGCGTCCAATCATTATCTTCACATTCATACTTATAAACTACTCTTCCACCAACACAAACTTCCATGTGGTTTTAACAACCTTTGCTGCATCCAACCACATTCAGTGCATCAAACACTTTGAGCATCAATTGTTCATTCACCCTTTATTAGTTTTAAGAAAATAATTATACCACGTTTACCTCTAATGAACGTAGATTGAAACAAACTCAAAGTCACTCCAATCTGGAGTCGTTGATCCATATTAAAATGCAGTCAAATTTACTCAAAATACACACTAAATCCAACAATGAGATTTATTTTGTTATGATCCTCGAATATATATTGATATATGATATTTATTTTTATGCCTAATATCGATTATTAATCCAACAAAAGATTGCAAAAGAGCGGCTATTGTTATAAGACAACGAAGTTTGTTAGTTCCTGTGAGCAACTTACTATATGAAGGTTGATATTGTTTTCCCTCTTTGTGTATAGTAGCAGGTTGCAATCCATTGACCTTATACACCCAACATCCCACCTAACATGAGATGATTAATATATATTTGCGCTACAAACTTTTGTTGACACAGATCCATGACTTAAATTACCTAAAGCATCTCCAATCGTAATCCTTTCTCAGCTTCTAGAAATAGAAGGGTCCTCAACCATAGTCAACGGCTTTTAGGATACGATTGCTTTAGATATAACGTCATTTATTTTATTTTACTTTTTATTTTCGGTGTACATTTTTAAAGGATGCACGGAGCTCCTAACGACATTAGGGTTCCTGTGCCAAGATCATAAGATTAAGAGGCAGCATATATCGATCTTATCGTTCCTCGCTCCTTAGTATTTCAAACTAATAGAGTACGCGGCAGTCGATAAAACATGCATCGGTCTTCCAACCATGACATTAAGGAGAGAACAGAATAATATAATCCGACACTAAATCAAGTATTTAGCAACGTTAGAGTCCAGCAATAGAAGATATGACTGTGAAACCAGTTCTTGATACAAACATAATTAACTCGACAAGAAACACTGTATGGCGGCCTAACTTTGGAGGCTGTAAGACGCTTCTGACCGATATGAGATATCCCTTGTTTTTTCGTCTTCGTTGATAATTAGCTTCCTGCTCTTGCTCTTCAGGTTGCTTGGATAGTTGGATATTTCATTGATCGAAACAAGACTTTCGGTATATCGTGTACAAAATGGACTAATATTGTAAAGTCGCCTTAGCCTTTGCTTGCCAGGGTTAGGCCATCAAAATAGGCGAACAATACCTCCTTGCCATTCCATAGAATAGGCTAGAAGTGTTTTGAGTTCTGGCAATCCAACAAAAAGATTGCTGAATGACAATATCTTGATCCATGAACCCGTGTCACCGTACCCCGTCAGATTCCATAAATCAATTGTGGACGTACATTCACGACAGGATTCCTTCGGGTAAGAAAATACAACGCATTGTTGATAAGTCTTCGATTTTGTCAGATAATATCGATGGATGATCCGGTTTTGATGGACAAGAAGGACTAGGCAGGAGAGTTTTTACTTTTTTAAGTGTTTTTTCTAGTGTTTTTAACTGCACAGTTTTAAAGTGATGCGCTACCGAAAAAAATACACCTACGTTGATATATATAGTATTATCAAACCGTTCCTGTTTAAAGAACGCAACGTCCTCATTACGATTTCTACAGCCCCAGAACCTTCTCTCGTTAGGTAGCTGACCCGGATCCCTTGTCTACAAGTGTAGCACGCGGTCGCACGATTGCACTGATACCATTTTGTAACATCCCGATCAAGGAATCACTTCTGATGATAGAGAACCATTGCTTGCAGGCACAAGTAAATCAGATCAACGATTTCACAGGCAGTCTCGAGAGGATCTCAACGATCAGATCCTTCTGCATGTGGCCATTCATACAATGAACCATTGATTCCGGCAGCTGGTGTTGCCCGGCTGTTGCTTGCTTAGCTGCCAGCCAGGCTTCAGCACAACACCATCAATCAGATGAGCAACTATCAGCAATAGATTCATATTTAAATCTTGACCGATCAACTTTAACAATATTAAATGATAATGAATAAGAATATTAATACACATATATTGGATGAAAAAGAGAAAAGATTAATGCTAAGCCTAGGCACGATATTATAACTCTTAAATCCAAATCGTAAATTAACTGAAGCAGAAATCCTACTTGATTCCAAATCCTTATTAAGATATTACCATATGATATTTTTCTAATCAAATTAACACTTCTGCATCTACTCAAAAGATATACTGTATAAAAATAAGCACACATAAGCAAAGATTAAATTTGTCCTATAAAATTTAAATTAAAGTTATACGAAAACACATATAAACATCTATGATGTCATACCTGGACTGAAACTAGTTCAACTACAACAATCAAGATTCAAGATGATAAGAAAACGGAAAAAGTTAACATTTTGCAATAGGGTTTTTGAGATATTACCCCTCAAAACTTGTTATATAATTTCATATTATCCCCTTAAAACATTACATAATTCTATATTCCATATTTTAAAACTCATAATATCTATTGGATGGACATTTTACTCTCTTTCACCAAACCTATTTAAAAATTGTCACCTAAAATGATAAATTTAGGGGACAGTTACTCTCTTTTTCTTCAATCCAAGGCAACAAATTTTTTTTCTTTTTTGTTTGGACTAAAATATCCTTCTCTATCTCCCTTTTCTTGAATAAAAAAATAAGTTTAAATAGTGTTGTCTTGCCTAGATGAAAAACAGTCTTGAAAATAGCAATCCTTTAAATTTATCCTTTTTATTTTTGTTTTAAAATAAGTTCAGATAAATCTAAAAGGTGCAATTCCATTCCAACAAAATAGTTGTACATATATATTGGTTGATGAATGTTCAGCGCAAGAAATGCTAATTAATTTTTCGTCTTTTGAAATGATAATTTAGCGAAACAAAGGGAGGAAATGAGATAGAAAGATATTAGAGATACAATTTAGAAAAAAAAAACAAAGAGAAATGTCAATATTCATTTTTTTTCTTTTTTTTCCGAAATAATTTAACCTCGATTATTTATCAATTAAGATAAAATCTTTTTCATTAGCTGGTCAAAAAAGGATAAAGTATCCATATACTAGCAGATTTTCAAACAATCAATAAAAAATTTTGAGTTTTTAAGAGGATGAAATAAAAATATATAAGTTTGACTACAATAATATACGCACGATCCAAATTTTTAAGGGAGTAATATTTAATGACAACTTTTTAATAGATAATATGAAATTATCTAAGTTTAGTGGGATTAATATGTCAAAAATCTTTGAAATAATATAAACCCGACTTTCAATTATCTTACCTGTAGTTTGTAGATACCTCTTCTCCATCATCTTATTATAATGATCATTGAATTTTATTTGGCAAACTATGTAAAAGAGGGGTAACTACTACTAGTCCTTTGAATCAAACATATGTACCATATGGCAAAATCTCATGGCCAATGATATATATACAGAAATCTTTATGAGTATGAAGCCCAGTATATGCAATAATTCATCTATTGCTAGTCTCGAAACCAATGATTTCGCCGCCTCTCCTAGAGGCTCAAATTCCCCGTTACTTATGGACCATATCATTGCCAGTCGTATGATCGTCAATGAGTTGATTTACAATGATCAGCATCCGAGACCAAAAAGGTTGAAAGGACTAACGCCACTTCTTCATACCCTGTTGCTCTTCTTTGCGAACCTGGGGTTCTTGCACATTCTGATACTCAATGGAGTGACTTCCACCAATTCGTCTTCTTGAATGTACTCTATGCAGTCGTCGAGACTGTATTCCAATGGCGCGTCAATAACAACTGCACTTGTCAACAAGAAATGAATGTAAGGGGGGAATAAACCTCTTTAGGCCACACACCGAAATATTACTAATACTATAAAACAAGAACGAAGGGAATGATTAACACGATCCTTGTGCCACCCCATATGTACTGCCATGAATGTTTGTTGTGACATCCACATAATTCGCATCACAGATTGGATAATTGATGAATGCAAGACCATAATGAAAAAGATAAGCAACATAGGATATGGCAGTAAGAAGATTGATATCTTCTGGATGCACTGCAACTCCCTTGGATGGACACTCATCGGCGCATGGAACATAAGGCATTTAGGAATCATGTGCTAAAGTTTTTCATATCATGAATTAGTTTCTTCCTTCGTGTTCAGTTGGACACGAAAGTCAGAAGCAAGCATTTTCTCACCTGCTACTTCTTTATTGGATCGTACATTTGTAGCAGCTTTCCTCTTGCAAACATTGAGGGCTAGATCTCCTGATCTCTGATGAATCCCGACTATCTGGCCTTTGTAAACTTCGACTCCTGGACCAACAAACAGCTTTCCCCTCTCTTGGCAACTTGAAAGAGCATAGGATGTGGTGGTACCGTCCTCAAATGCAACCTATATCATCATAGTTCATAGAAATCAGTCAAACCAGTTAATAAGATATCTTCGAAAACCATAATACTTTAAAAAATGGAACTTCCAGTTCCATCTTGCACGCCATCAGGACCAGTCTACTGAAAAGAGGAATGCAAGCTCCTTCACATTCACTATTAAACCGTCACTTGCTGATTGATTCACGACAGCATCTAAAACAAAAGTTGTTGCATCTAATTCTTCAAACTAGTTGAGATTGGACTGATCAGACATGAATTGAATAGAGAATGTCAGAGCGATAGTCTCTAGTATACCTCCTGCTAAAATCTGTTGTAAAGAGAATAAGATATGTCGTTTCTATATGATGAAGATGCATAAATTTAAGCAAATATGCAGACTAGCTTGCCATTCAAAAGCAAAAGAAGACAAATTAGTTGGCAAAATATACTGCATTCAGCCTCAAAGTAAATGATTCTTGAACCCTTACGTGATTGTTCTCATGTGCTTTACTTGACTACATATCACAAAGGTTCAGAGCATTTACCAAGGAACCCTGTTCACGAGTATGCATTTCTCCTGTCCATGGACCATAGCAATCAAATACAGTATTGAGAATTGCTGTGCCTCGAGAAGCTGTCAAAATTGCATTCCTTAGTCCAAGGAGCCCACGCGTCGGGATCTTATATTTCAGTATGTTTGCTCCCTCGGACCTAACAGTCAAAAGACAATAAAAGGATTACGCCATAGCCAAACCACCACACTGACATCAGCAGGGAACAGATGCTAGACAGTACTTCTCAACCACACTGCATGCGAAGCTCCAGCAGACTTACAAACATAGATTCAAGTATTAAACAGAAATTCAAAGGTGGCCTCAATCAAGCAACGAGTTCTGTAATCATGGTGAAACCAACTTTACCAAAAGGTATAAAAGAAGTACCAGGACTCGTGTGAGACCTACTACATCAAAAGCTAAAACTAAGGATAGAAGGTCCATAATACACTTGTTTCTTAACAATAAGCATAAATAACATTTGCTAATCATGCATAAGAGCATGGAAACTCGTACACTAATATTGAACCAAAAGACTACAGGTCACACTGATCATCATTTAAATCAGGATGATGAAGCAGAGGAAATTTCAGCTGAAGCTGGCTATGCTAGGTGAACTAGTATTCTTTGCTTCAAAAAAGGTTAAAAGAAAAAGTTCGATAGGAAAGTCGAGTCATTTGGATAGGGCCGAGGTGTTCGCATGAGAGACAATAATACAACAGCCATAAAAATATGGAAAGACCAAGATGAAGTCAAACATCAACATGCACTCTCATTATCTTTAGAACTCATAGCTGACTATACGACATGTAAGAAAATGGCAGGCTATACTACATGTAGTTAAATTGGAGGCAAAGGTAAACCAACACATTTTATTTGATCTAAACAGTTCCACAGAAGGATTATGGAACTACGCAGCTAGCATCACTCTCCAGACTTCATTCTTTCAAAATAGTATGATACTTAGCCTGAGTAAGCCAACAAACCCAGAAAGATCACATACCCAGCACTCTGCATGTCAAACATCTCCCCACGTCTTGTACCAAGTAGTTCGACTACAGCACCCGTATATTGTTCAGGAACTTCCACAGTAGCAATCTGCATCAACAAATATTAACAAGTAAAAAATTTTGAATGGGTTCTTAACTTGATTTCATTATATCATTAGGACTTATTCACAGCAACTCATAAGGAGGTTGCTGATGTTATTACGAGTATGCTTATTATTGAGTCACACTTCTAGGCTAGATACATTCCAGGTCTAAGACTAACAAACAAGAGCATGCAGAAGGACAGACTAATGACATGGGGTCTTGAAGTTTCGACTCAAGAGTAGTAGAGTACGATCCATAAACTAACTTTGTGTCACTCTCAGCATTCCCATGAAAATTAACATGTTCGTTGAAATTTTGTAAGCAACTGTGGATAATATGTTTTGTACCCTCACCAAAAATAGGTTTCAGCAAGAACTAAACATATATATGAACGTAAGAACAAGGGATGAAGCATTCCATTTGATCAGCCGACTCATTACTGATCTTAATTAATCATTTGTTTTTTTCCCCCAAAAAATAATTGTAACAATGAGATAAAGACAAATGCTGCCATAATCGGTAAGATAGAACTGCAGAACCCCTTTGTGTTCGTCACATCACATGGGAAAGAGAATCCAAGCAGCTTGTTGATTATGAAAAAGAAAGAAAGAAAGAAAGAAAGAAAGAAAGAAAAATTAGAATATTAGATAGGGAAATGATACTTACAAGGCTTTTTTTTGTTACATCCAAGACTATACACGCACATCAATTTTTGGGACAAAAATGCCCTTCCTCACATGGTGCCTTGGATACAACAAAATGAGCTTTAGAAGTATTAATTCCCTATTAGATATTATTAAGATTTTATTAGATATTATTTTGTGTTAGAATATCTTTATTTCCTATTTAAAAATTATTACTTAGATATTACTTTTTCTAGTTAACTTATTCGTAATCTTTCTTTATCTTGTTTTTTAATACCCCATAGTATATGTCTTCATCAATACTACAATCATATTCACCACTTCTATATTATTTTATAACATGATATCAAATCTGATCTTATTTTCTTTCATTATTTGATGGGCGGTGAAATCTGTCACCCACGGAAGCAAAATACAAATCTTTCTTACTACTTTCTACTATTACTACTGATGTGAGGCAGATGTTTCAACTTAACTTGAGATGGTGAGTTTCTTTTCTACAAGTATAGCTTCATGACGAAATTGTTTCTTATCGATCGGTGTGCCTTTGTGACGAGAGTGTTTCTTATATACCTTTGTGGCTTCTCATATACTATTGTGGATTCGTGACGAGAGTGTTTCTCATCTACTATTGTAACTTTGTGATGTTGTTGTGGCTTCTTGATAAGAGTGTTTTTATCCACTATTGTAACTTTCTGACAAGTTGAAGAGGGTTCAACTTGAGAGACGGTTAGAATACTAAAATTTTTATTAAGATTTTAATAGATATTATTCTATGTAAGAATATCCTTATTTTTTCTTTAGAATTATTACTTAGATATTATATTCACTAGTTAATTAGTAATCTTTTCTTATCTTATACTTGATTACAATATCATGTCTTCATCAATAATGGCATCGCATTCTCTTCTTCTATTTAATTTTATTTTCTAACAGATTGAAAAGGAAAGAAAAATAAACGGAAAAAAAAAGAAAAAACAACAAGAAGATTAAAATAAATTTTTGATATAAGTTGGAGATTTTGGAAGAAAGATCACCTCATAAGGTTCCAGTAATCGACCATTCTCCGTTCTGTTGATAACTTTAGGTGGTCCAACCATAAACTCGTAAC
>JAOVYX010017077.1:0-23044 GCA_035668315.1 Drosera spatulata | reverse complement strand
TTTCACCACACCAAACACGCACACATATCACGAAAGTTCATCCATGGCATTTAGGGATCATAATGAGCATTATTTTAGGTCCGCATGTTTCCATGCATAAATACTATTGAAACCCTAGTTTCGTTTATCGTAAAAATTCCGTAATTAAGTATAATTCCTCATATCGCACATAAACATACTCGTATTCAATGTAATACGTGCATGACCCGTTTTTAAATCATTATTAGCATTAGATGGGGTCTTCTGACCCAATGCAAGCATCCATGCATAAAATATCGAAACCCTAGTTCGAGCGGGGTTAGGTTACCTTTGAAGCGTGTTTAACCCTAGTTTTACTTTGGGTTACAGAATCCCTTAGAAACCCTAGGACCTTTGACACCCGAAGTCATCATCCCGCTGTCCCGCCT
This sequence comes from Drosera spatulata, assembly GCA_035668315.1. Classification (NCBI taxonomy): domain Eukaryota; kingdom Viridiplantae; phylum Streptophyta; class Magnoliopsida; order Caryophyllales; family Droseraceae; genus Drosera; species Drosera spatulata. The sequence goes on along the minus strand of JAOVYX010017077.1, from coordinate 22,637 downwards.
TCTTCACCATCATGTCCCCACCGCCGTCACTGCCGGTGGCCAGAATATGGCCGGAATACGGCCGGAATGTCGCCGGAAATGCTTCGTTAAGCCGTTTTAAAGCTTGTTTACGTGCCAACTTCGACACCCATTACACCCGAGGTCATCAAAACACATCATCTTGCTCTGCCAAATGTTTTCACCGCTGCCCGCCGGACTTTGGCCGGAAGTTGGTCGAAAGTTGGCCGGAAAAGCTCGTTAAGGCGTTTTAACGTTCGTTTACGTCCAAATCTCAAAACCAAAGGCACCCGAGCCTCACCCCCTTCACGATCTACCTATCACCACCCCTCTGATCATGTTGGTAGCCGGAAAACATCGCCGGAATCTCTGTTTTTGCCGAAAAATTGTTATTTCATGGTTTATGCGTGTTATCCTTGCGCATGGCCATGCTAAACTTCTCTGCATCATTCTAGCTTATCAAACCTTCCTTGATGATCGTCGGGTAGGTGGCAACGAAGTCCAAGACGATGGTGACAAGACGACGAAGACAAACATGAACAAGACGACGTGATGAACACAGGACACGCGCGGCTCCTCTTTGATGTTCACCATGGCCGGTAGCTTGCTCGGCCTTGTCACCTTCCTCACACGACATGACCATGACGAGGAGCATCTCGTGGTTGCCAGGGTAAGTGTTGTCTCGGCCGAACAAGATGGCGCGAAGAAGATGCAAAGGCCGCGGCTCAAAGACGCGTGCGGCAGCTGCTTCTTCCTTTCTCTCCTTGCTGCGTGATCCTCTCTAGCCTTTTGGTGATGTTCATGGTGCGGTTGGTGGCTGTGGGTGGCCGTGATGGAGGGTGTCAGGTAGGTGGCCAGTGAGGTGTGGCCGAATGGTGCGCATGAGGTGGTGCTCAGTGGAGGATGAAAATGAAATAAGAAAGTGGAGGGAAAGGAGCTTTCAAATTATTTGATTCTTCGTCAGTCTATTTTTATCTCAGTTTCGTAATATTAATCTTCCGTTAATTAATTCGTGTCGATTTAATTGTTCCAAAAACGTTAATATCGTATTCCTTTAAACGATATAACTTTCTGAGACTAAAAACCGTTACGTTGTAATATTATAACGTTGATTCGTTCGTTATAAATAAACATGCGCTCATAACGTCTCTCGATAATTAATCGTTGTTGATTTAATTATCCCAAATATTTCACAATAATATTTTGTTCAATCATCTCAAATTTTCAAGCTCAAACCTGTGTCTCAAATGCACAATAACTTTAACGATGTAACGTTCATCGTTCATAAATTTTATTTATGCGTTCGTTGCATACGCTTCGTACGTATATTTTTAATCCAATATATATTTTTAAATTCGATAAATTATTGGGTTATTACAATTAAGATTTTAATATGTGTGTTTTTGTCTGAACGACAGATAAATAGGACAGTAAATGAATCAAGCCGAGTCAGATACGACTTGGGCTCGGCTCGTTTAGGTAAATAGTAGGTCCAGGCTTGGGCTCAAGCTTGAGGCTCGATTTGCGTGTAATCGATTCGAGCCTATCAGACTTGTTTCATAAATTATAATCTTTGTATTCGGCTTGTTTCAACTCATTTATTCACTCGAGCCTAATCGAACCGAGTCGAGCTCGAGTCGATTCGGGCTTTTTATGACCAAATTACAATATCATTAAAATTTAAAAAAAAAATATTATCAAAATCACAATCAAGACAATCAAATTGATAAAACTAATGATTTCAGAGTGAGCATGAGCATCATGATATATTTGTCCATATAAGAGGTTAGGAGCACTAATCCGTTTATACTAAAAAATTAATATAAACAAACTTTTTAAAAGCTCTAATAGAGGTTTTTTTGTGTTTCATTACTACATTTTATAAGTTAACTTAATATAAAGACGCACATAATTGTCAGGAAAAAAATATGAGAAATTTTATGGAAAATAAATTTTATGCAAAATATATAATTATATGAGGAAAATGTCCAAACGGTGGCGCCACCGTTCCCACCACCAGAAGGTGGCCACCAAGATTCCTATTTTTTTTTTGTATTTTAAACCTTTAAATTTTTATTGTTAAGATCGTCTTAATGCATTTAAAGATACTATTAGTTAATTTACATGTATTTATTTAGGTTATGTCACAAAAATAAACAAAAATAAAAATGAACCGTCTAGAATTACTATTCAAAACTCCACACCGATTACCAAGGTGTGTTTGACCGATCCGTATCAAATTTTACTTGGTAGACAAGCATCAATAATCAAACTTATTCAACTGTTGGATTATCATTTAATGATTGATAGTGTAAGTTTTTTAGGTCACATAGTGTGCATATATGATCCGTCCCAAAATTTATACACATGTATAAACTCGAGTCTTAAATAAGTCTTTGATCGAGCTGGCTCATGAGCTTATTAAATGAGCCAACTAATGAGCCTATCAAGTCGAGTAATGAATGGCTTAAGTTTGACTCATTTAATTTCACAAACATAAAATTAAACTCAAACTTAATTTAAGAGTTTAATAAACGATACTCGAACCGAATTTTTTTCGAGTCGAGTCAAACAGATTCGCAAATTGGTTCAGTTCATTTATAGTCGTACGAAAAATTGAAATGGAAGGAACATATACGACTTACGAGATTGTGTCTATAAACTTCTAGATATGTTGTGATGCTATTACCCAAAATAATTTATAATATATAAAGGCTCTCAATCATGTTGCAACGATAGATCTAATATCCCTGCAAACACTGAAGGATTGTTTGGTGTTATTATTTAGAATTTTTAAAATTAAAATTAGCAACAAAAATAAGAAGTCAATTGCGAAAATCAAAAACATATTATGAAATAAATTGTTTATTTGAAAAGAGAATCTTGATTGCTACAAAATAAGAAACAAAAAATGAAAATCATTTTTTTATTTTTTTATTTTAATTTTATTCATTTAAAAAATAAAAATCCAAAAATAATAACAAAATCAAACAGGTTGTATAGAGTTGATGATAGACAGTTTTTTTTCTTATTTAAGATGTCACACTTTTTGTGCTTGAGGGATTACGTTGGATTGTTTTGTGAAGGGCTATTATTTCCCACACGGCCACACATTATATTACCTCCTTTTAGCCATCACGGCCAGTGCTCGCCGCCGCCGCTGCCGCCGGTGACCCAACCAACGCCCGCTAATTCACCGCCGTGACCCCTTCGACGCTTGACAGTACCAATGGCGGAGGAGAGCAAGAGCGCTCGACCTCTCCCTGCGAACTACGTCACCATTCTCGACCTTCAACAGCTTTGGCTCAAACAACAGCAGCAGCAGCAGCGACAACAACAAGAGCAAGCTGAACAGATAGAGAATCAACAGGTTCAAACACAAGAGAAGCAACAACAGCCGCCTCCTCCGACACCGATCGAAGCGAATGCGGATCGAAACCCTAAGCAGGAATCGTAATCCGAATCGGAGGAGAAACAATAATCGGATCAATGCGCCTGTCGTGCAACTACCATCGGAGACCAACGGATCTGTCTCGGTCGAAGTCGCGAGTCCGGATCTGAAGATTGCTGAGCAGGAAGCGAAGAAAACTGTGAAGCAGTGGAAGAAAAAGGAGAGGAGGAAGATGAAGAAAAAGGAAACTGTGAAATCAGTGCCGGAGGCGGCGGAGGCCGAGATTGTCTGTGGATTGGCTGAGATTTCTGTCAATGTTGATGAGACTAAGAGCTGTTCTGATGAGATTCGATGTAACAGTTGTTTGGTGAATGCGGTGAAGGAGACAAAGGAAGAGATAGATCGATGCGAGGATAATGCAGTGAAGCAAGAGAGGAGAGGTTGGAGAAGTGGAAGGAGAGAGGTGGCAAGGCGGCCGGACTGGAGCAACAACAGTGGCAGTGCCGTGAGGTATGATAGGCGGATGGGAAGCAGAGAGAGCGAATTGGTTTGGGTTAAGAAGATGGAACAAGCGTCGTAGAGTATGGTATATTGGTATAGATCTTTATATCTTGCAATATTGGTGGTGATTAATGTTATTGGTTTCGATCTTGCACGTGAATGATTGTGTCGTGGTTGCGGTTCATATCAAATTGAGACTATCTATGCTTTGTGCGATCCACCATGATGTTTGAATGGCTTGCCTGTGTGTTCTTGCTTTGTTTATGTGTTTTGTTGTAACAGAATGTATTCATCGTCTCGTTGATGTTAGTTAAATTAGTCCTGAAGTTGACGAGAACGTGTCCAAAGAAACGAGGAATTGGTATGTTACTTTCATACTGATGGATAAAACCTGAACTGAGGAACACTCTGCATTACTCTGAGTTGTTAAATATGTAATGCAAAATAAATCTGCAGAGAAGATGGATGAAATTAGGAGCACTAGAAATTGTCGAAGCATCTATTTGTACATCCAGCTTATATGCCTTTTCCCTGTTGCCTCCAGTCCTGTCTGCCTGTCTATTACTGTCATGCTTTTCTATCCTGTTCTTTCTTTGGCTCCATAGATTTATCTTGTCATGTAAGATCAGTCGGTGGATGCGAAGGTTCCTGTTTAGAAGAAGTGGGAGAACTGTGTAAGGTCGGTTTGGATATGGCCTTTGTAGCCGACTACAAGCCGAGACGTGTACTTGATATGGAACCGTGACAATGTATGTAGTGGAAAAAGAAGTAGATGATGACGGAATGGAACTTCGTATTAGGAAATGAGAGAGAATTTTAAAGATTGCAGCATATCAGGAAGACTTTTATGATCGAACAAAGTCGGTTGTGAACTTTGTAGCCAGGAAGTACGTTTTCCTGTATGCTTTGTCTTTCGTTTGCAGGATGATTTTTATTAGGCTCATCTGAACAGATGAAAGAAGAGCAAGTATCCCGGACAGAACCAAATATGATTCACTACACGAATTTTTTAGGCGAGACAATCTTGTCTCCAGAAGTTGATGAAATTTTGGATGAGAAGGTTCCATGATTTACATTCAACATGTTCTTCCCGTATGAAGAACTCTCTGTTTTTATCCGTGATGTCTGTTTGCCATATAATACATATTAGTACATGTTTCGATTGCTCGGACTGGGCAATCTGTAAAGTTCGCCTTTCTGTCTTATCCGCTTAACGATTTCCTTACTTTCCACTCTTTTCGTGAGGTGTTGCTGGTGTAATAGCCTACAAAGGAACGGTAGCCTTTGTCGCCACCCTTTTGGCTGGTAAAGCCAGTAACTGATTGATTTTCAGCCTCGGTTGGTAATTTAGCGACAGAGGCACGCCCCTAGGTGGTTTTTGATTATCTAGCCACCTCGGCCGATAATTGCACGTCGATGGTAATGAGATGGTTGAAGAATCACGATTGGGGGGTCGATAGGGTCGCAAAACTCAGGAGCATCCATGCGCTTTCTTGTCATGGGCTTGCCCAGTGTCTCCTCTGTTCTGCAGATACATGTTTTTCTTGTGCATACTGTGACAAGGAATCCAGATTGCGAGTCCTAGGGTTTGCGGCTGCGGCAAATCTCGGGTATGTCTAGCATGTACTTGGATTAGAATACACGTTGAGATGGATCAAGTATCTTATGGTTGAGTCTGTCCATTAACTGTTATTGAAGATGACCTTAACTTATATACTCCGTATACTAAATCCAGTTTACCATTTTTACAAGTTAATGATGGCTGTGTATACATACCAAATGAGAGGGTAACGTTTAAGTTCAAGTACAGCAATCGAAACAAAGGGAGAAGCCCCTTTATCAGGATACCCTCTCTATGAAATGCATCAAGTTTTGCCACTATAGAAAGTGCCAATGTGATTAAGTAATGGGTTTAAATACACCGATGAGTTGTGGGTTTATAGCTGACAATGACATCCTTCCGACTAGCCTATAGTATTACGTCCGCCAGCGGTTGGTTATTAATTACAGTATGTTTTTATATCATGTAGCATTTGATTTGAGAATGATTTTGATGATATAAGGCCTACTAAGATAAGGCGACATAAGTTATCGACCTTTTTCCTTTCGCTCTTGCGATCGCCCGTGGGGGAGATTAGAGGTGTGAAATCATGCACATCCATCTCATTTTTAGAGTAGTGAAAAGTTTGGACCATAAGAAAAAAATTTAGAAGGGCCACAAGCTATAATCATAAATCATAAGGGAGCATGTGCACATTAAATAGTATAGAATTTTTTTGGACCATTTGGCTGTTGTCTTTGCTTATATTGAAGTTAAGAGACAAAGGGAACTATAGTGTTTGCCTATGTAGGTGGAACTTTTAATGCCCTAATCACTTTTGGTGCTTGGATTCCTTTTCCAACCCTCAAGTTGGGGAATAATTACATGGAAAAGATGTGAGAAGCCAACGGATCTTAAGAGCTTGGAAATATATTTTGGCCATTATTGTCATTACCAAATTTCATTAGAGTGATCTCGATGGAGGTTGATCACTTCACCATGCAAAAATTGGAATATCTAAATTAATGCAATTTCATATACTCCATCTATTTTCCAGTGAACATTAATAGTTAGGAAAGCATGAAGATAAAGAGAATGAGTCCAAGAATGTATCAGCAGGAGAAAATGATAAGATAAATGAGAACCCTATCATTGCATGATCCTCTTTTTTGGGTAATAATCTGAATTAACAAATTAAACTCTTTATCTCATTGTATGAGTGATCATGCTGATAAACATCAAGAGGGAGTATATTTCTAGTAGAAATTCAACTCAAAAATTAGATTGTCGGCTCGACTGTTAAGATAAAACTATGTATTTTCCGAGTCCTTTACACAAATGTAAAATCTTGCTATTTCCAGTAATGTACTTGAGAACTTTAATGGTATAGATAGGTCGTTGCACAATGGTAATCGGACGCCGTAATAATTCTTTAGTTGTCTTAAACAAAAAGGTTCCAGTAAAGCATGACTAACATCAATTGCTCATCTGCAAAGATATGATCAATTTCTACTTCATTCTTTTCTGTCAACAGTCTATAGTTTCTTTTTCTCTACTTTTCTTGTGTTAGCCTTTATATGATCGAACCGAACGGCTTTATGCTAACGGATATCGAATTTTAACTAGAATGCTTCCAGGCGACCACGTAACAACAGAAAACACCTTAATATCGATATCTTAGATAAGACAATAAATAATGGCTCTATCGTACCGAAATTATGCAAATCCTGATTGGATAAGCTCATGTGCGGAACGATTCGCGTATCATAACTTATAGGGATGGCCATACATATAGGAATACCCTTTTTGAGTTTAATGCAATCTTGAAATTAAGCAAAGCAAAGCATTAGGGTGAAGTATAGAGTGACATTATTAGTTCTACTTGCTAGAGAGGGCCAACAGCAAAAGACAAGTTGGATTATAAATCAAGCTGGTCCATTTATCTAAACTCTATGTCATGCCATATATTCATGTACTATATTGTCACCCAATTTTGCTGGCAAAGCATCTTACATTATTCATATCATCACTTGTCGATATCGCAACGTACAACTTAAACTATATATGAATAGCCATTGATTCTTGCTTATCCATATTATTTCAAAAACATATGTTCTCGGTTCCTTGGTCCGATGATGCTCATATTATGGGTTGTAATATGACTTGTATGATTAATGGTTGAAGGTAGCTTCGAGTGTAGTTTCTATTAAATGACAAACCACATGTTCACAAAATGATAAATCATGATGTTTCACTCATGTTTGTTGAACATACAAAACATTATTGAATATGCTTTGCACGACACATTCGATAAAACAATGAAGATATCAAGGGATCAGAATCATTTTGTCGGTCCGACAAATGAATTAGTACTTATTTCTCTGGCCTTTCGACAAATGATGCAAAGAAAGGACTTGTTTCCAAACATAAGACCAATATATCAATGACACCTTTGGAACACTTATCCTAAAGATTTGAATCTCTGCTGTAACAACATAACAAAAGCAAACCGATGGTGCAAGAAAATAAGGACGGAAAGCCGCAATTTTATCCCTGGTCTCTTGGGTTACTTTCAATCATGTGATTCCTCATGCAATGTCATTGTTATAACAGAAGATCCGAATTCTTATCATAGTTACTCACTTCTAGCCAGGACACCATTCAGAGTTTAGTAAGTAGAAAATCGTGCTAGCTCATAGAAAGAAATTAATGTCAAATAAACAGAGGGAATCTTAGCCCCGTGTGGCTCACAACATCCAATTAATTTCAATTATATAATGTGTTTCGGTGGGCGTAAAGGAAGTTCAACGCTAACTTGTTGCTCACCTACCTTCTGCACGTGTGGTATATATCAAAGTATTAGTAGTACATATTACCAGAAGACACCAATTTAACAAAAACGCAAAAAACAAAGTATTACATGAGTTTTCTTGGGAAAACATCGCAGGAAATCGTAATACGAGTCCTAAATTTGAGAGACTCTCACTTCTATCAAACTAATCTTAATGACGTCACGACTTTCCTCGAGTTTGTGATCAAGTTGGATATTAATCCTGGGGGACGGAAAAGTAAGAACCTTGGCCTTGAAAGAACTGAAATCAAAAGATATTGGGATCAAGTTGGATATTAATCCTGGGAAGGAAAAAGCCACAACAAACTATCCTCCTAATCGCTGTACTAATGTCATCTTCAAGAATTTTGGCAATAGCTATCAGAAATCGGAAACGAAGGAAGAAAACAATTAAGAAAGCGAAAACAAAAAGTTTAAACCTGTTTGCGGAAAAATTTACAGGACGCCAGTCAGTCCAGTCCGTGTTCACCAAACATGCTTCAGATGAGATTACCACATTGGCCATCTGTCATGGCTTAAGAATCTACAACAATAAACCGTAATCGTTAACACGACATTCACTACACATTATGACGCCTAGAAAAGATTGCCACCACGACCATCAGATAAGATTTCCAATTTACCACAATGACCAGTAAGCAGTAATCAAAAACATGATTTTCACCCGTATAATAACGCGACGCCTACTAACATTTGCCAGAAAAATTGCCTATTTGCTCTTATGCCCCATCCTATCCATCTCATTATTCTCCACCAAAACCTTTCAAATAATAAAAGAGCAAATAAAAAAGCCAACTGGCTCCATTCATGGAGGATAGATCATATAAAAGGGTTCAGATAAGAGCAAAGGACATACTCTGTGATTCTCAGCCTGACTCACTTTGGCATTTCATTCAACTCCTCTGACATATCCTTGTTGTGATTCACCTGCTTTTTCTTTGATCTTCTTCACAAATAACTCATCACAGACAACAAGCACAAGGGAGAAAAACAGAAATATTTATACTCACATATTTGCATAATACTCTTCAATGGACTACTCAGGCGAGTGGAGCAGTGGGTGTGAATCAGGATGGACTAGTTACTTCGACGAATCCTCTCCCTCGCCGAACCAATGGCAGAGTGGTAACAGCAACACACATGGACACGAAAATCGCAAAACGGGGAATCAGAAAGGAGTTGTTGAGGAGGAGGAGGAAGAAGACCTGTCAATGGTGTCCGATGCATCGTCCGGCCCTCCCTCGCAGTTTCAAGAGTACTATCAGGACTCCTTTGATCCAATCCCAACTGGGTATAATTGTCCTGCTACAGACATTCTGCCAAAGAAGAATGATATCAGAAAGAAGGAGAAGAAGAAGAATGGAAGTGATCAGCAAAGGGCAAAGCATCAACAGCAGCAGCAAGGATATCTTGATGACACGGCTACATCCCCTGCTTTGAACCATTCCAAGGCAAGTATATTATATTGATCGATTAACAATATTGCAATGTTCTTAAGAAAAGGTCACAAGCCATTTGAGGCATCAAGATACCTGATAACAAAGACTGTTTAAGAATTAGTAATAATTTTAATCGACTGGTTTGATCCATTTATATGTTACTAGGAGCCAGACTGAGCTGGCAATAGAAATATTAACACATGAACTTGGTTCCACTCTTTAGTCTTTGCATTTTCCGTTTCCTAGTTTTGATTGTTTTGGTTAAATTTATCAGATGAGGTATGCGGGAACCTCCATTCATCAAGCATCAGTAGATCATCATGCTTTCGACTTCCCTCAGAGGTTCCCAAACACTGATCAATATCAGGTATACATATGAGTTCGTTTACCACTTCTACCAACTAGCTACCCATACTTACCCTTTCGTAACTGATTTTTCCGTCGATAAACTAACGACAGAGTCAATTTTCTCTCGGCATGCAGGGAAATTATGCACTTGGTAACCAGTTTGGTTTTTGGCAGCCCACTCATCCTAATGTATCTGATCCAGCTGAAAGAAGTAAGCAACTCTAATCCATATTTCAATTTCCTATTCTGACAGAATCTTTTTCCCTTCTTCTTGAAAGAGATCAAAGCCTAACTATACATAATTTTCGCTATCTTCTACTACAGGCCAAATGAGAGGGAAAAGATGGAAGTGAAATGGATATAGGGAAATCACATCATCTCAAAAAAGGAAGATGGATAAAACAGGATGATGAAGTGAAGAAAAAGCACTTTTAGATCCGTTTGAGGTTTTTGCTTGTCCATTTTTTCTTCATTTTGTTCAAGATTTCAGCTTTCTTTATCATTTCTTTTCTTCATTTTCTGTGTTTTTCACTCTGTTATCTTTTCATTTATTCCTGCCAATGGAGTGGGAAACAACGACAGGAAAAAGAAAAATCATCTCCATTCTTTGTATCAATATTTGGTCTTTTTCTTCACCTTGTCTTTTTGTTGTATGAATTGTACACAAAGAGTGAATGAAGTGGGCCTGATGTATACAGTCCTCCTACCATGCAGTATGCATGCACACTGTTTATTATTGGTATCTCATGCTATTGTTACCATAGGCTCTACATGCCTCATGTAATCAAACTGAGTACCAAAATCATGGCAGAAATCACATAAACGTACGCCTAAAATTACATCATCAAACAAATGTGCAATAGAATATCCAAGTATCATGATCAAAATGTCTACTAGTAGTTTCAGCTTATCAGCAAAACAGTACAGCAACTCTTACTGCTAAGCGGTTACTCGACAGGGGAAATTGCAAGATGAAACAGTTCATCACAAAAAAAAACAAAAACTAAAATGCTTGGTATCTAGCCTTTTATCTCTAGATCAGCCCTACCCTATAATGATATGTTATCCTGTTCGGTTTACTTCTCACATCATGAACGATGTCCTGACATCGACAGGATCATCAAGATGATCCGAATCAACATCTGATTATCCAATCTTCCATGTATTAACCACCACCACCATAACAAACTTAGTCAGTGAAGAAAGACATGACTAGCTCTTGAACCAGGAAGACACAGCTCTTGTATCAAATTCAGAAGAACATGAAAAACAGAGCAAGAGAGCCCATAAAGGAAAGAAGAAGGTGGTCCTTGAAGAACAGCCTATATATATGCATGGCACACTGATAAGATTGAAGTGGGAGAGAGGTGGGGCCATGAACAACTCATACTAGGTCTAGATTGCATATAAATGTGGCCCTACCCTTTCCCCTTTTAGATTTCGCCAGCAAGGATGGCTATTATATAGGATGGGTAAGCATGTCCGTTTTGTAAGAAAAAATGAAAAAGAACAGTTTTCTAGAGAGCCATTTAAACTGTTACCAGAAGTGGTCGAACAACTGGCTCGGCCAAGAGGCAATATAAATAATTCAATAGCAGGCTTTGAACCTTGACCTTTCAGGTTTCAACTATATGGCTGAGCCACCTACTACACAAGACACCGGATTAGGACAGGTATGAATATTATACTAAAAGAACAGCTTGATATGTAAAGAACAAAACAACTTATTCTAGTAATTTATAGAAGATCAGTCTGAACACACTCAAAAAAACAATTCACAAAAGTGAAACAAATAATTGGAAGTGTGTGGTTTTGTACTAAATCTTCATTGATGGGGGTGGATGGCCTTGCTCATGATGAGATCCCATATCTTGGAAGATGTCTTAGATTGTGTGAAATGGACAAAAACAAAGGACCCCTATCTTTGTCATCTTGTTCCAGATGTAGTCCATGATTTTCATGAATGCAATGCATGGCACAGTTTAAGTTTTTGTAGGTAGAATATGCATAATAATGCTTTAATTCTTGAAAGACATGGGACAAAAGGTGTGGGTGCCGATTCTTGTATATTTGATGGTGAAGTACAATGATGATGGGAGAGATGGCATTTTGTGAAACCACCTAAAAGGAACTCCTCTGACAACTCCTTCAAGACCTGTCCATTATTTACTCACCAATCCACTTAGTTCAGACACCCCCCTAAAAAGAATTTCATAAGTTTCAATATAGTATAATTCTACTATAATGGGAGAATCAATAGTCGTCTTTTGAATGCAGATTGGGTCCTGAGGTTAAACCCGAATCTCAAGCCGATAGACTAATCCTCAATACAATAAAGGCAAAGGAAAAATACGGTCACATTTATCCGAGTCTCCACTCAAACCTCAAAGTGAAGAACCTCTCACCCTTGGTGTATGTATGTTGGCAAAATCAAGTTATGATCATGATTTGCAGCTTATGGTTCGTTATTTCTGATCATCCAGGGCTAGGAACTGGGCTTCCGTCATGACAATTTCATTTTAACATCGTATCATTTGAAAAGCAGCTTCAATCGAACTTCTGACAAGAAATGCACAACAATGCTCCAAACCATGTCTCAAACCAGACACTTGAGCAATTTTTACCATTTAAAAGTTTTTGTATACCTCCAGAAAACAAAAAACAAACAAACAAAAACTTGGTGTTAAATGTAAATACTGTGGGTGCCACGTTAAATGATCCAATCTTATTCCTATCTGTAGGTCGATATATTGACAAAGAAAAATGCCTAAATAACCCATTGTGTGGGTGACCAATTAACCACATGCCACAAAGGCCTTGAGATTTGGGACTCTTAATGTTACTTTGATCCGGGTGCATAGAACGTGGAATGCCAAGTTCTAGCAGTGAAGTTAAGGGCCATGGATGCAAATATATGTTTTTGCCAGACGAAAAGATGAGATAGATGAGGCGGTACATTTTGCTGAATAGAAGATAGATAGCAAGTTATGGATCACTACAGGAAGGACTGGGACACCTCTTATAAACTTCTTCCACCTAGAATAGATCAAAACTTGATGTTTAATTTCTTCCACCTCTTATAAATTTCTTCTCTCCGTTGACTTCGGTCAAAACTTTACCCGATGCTGATGGGAGGACGCTTTATCAGTATCCGGGGATTAGTCGAAATACGCACGAGCTGGACCGAACACTCTCGTCATAAAAAAAAAAAACCTTGATGTTTAATTGAGTGCAAGGGTACCATGAAGTTGTTAGACCAACAATACGAGAGCACGGATCTTCGTGCTCTTACTGTACATAACTGACTTAAAGAGACAAAAAGGGATGCATTCGTTGGAAGGCAGTATGCTCCTAAGGCGCATTAATTAGGAAGCTTTCATATATCGTTATTTTACAGCGGAATTTTATCTAGCGTTGTTATTATTTCCTAGTTTATAATTATTCGCTGGTTGTGAGAATCGGTTATTTTCAGAAAGTTTCCTTAGTTTGTATTCTCTATTTAAGAGGATCCTTTTCCATGGAATAGAAGAAACAATTACAATCAAATTCAAGAGTTAGAATCTCACTTGTACCAATTGGGTTCTAGGTGGTGACTTCCTTCAAAGTTCACAATAGGTTCGTCGAGAAACATGAACAAGAGCAAACCAACGCTCTTGAACTCAGATTTCCCAGAGAATCGCCCGGTGACTCGATCCCAAACCCAAGTTCTAACAGAGACAGCTATCGAAATCGTGTAAATGAATGTTAATAGCACTTCTCTACTCAATTACTCAATACTCATCGACCCATATCCTCGTTTAGCGCATGCCCTGTATAGCACATGCCCTGTATTTTACTCGCGCAGGCAGAGGCAGATGGATCCTATACGACTCAAGGAGGAGGAAGACGAATTCAACATACGAAGATTTGGTAACAAATGAATTTCCTAAAGAAATCTGTGCTATCTGGTTAATATAGAACTTTTAAGACTGGATCGAATATGGAATGCAAAGAAAGAGAGCAACCCGAATGAAGCAGCACACATGTATTAAAGTTGAGCATCAACCAGAATACCAGTTCTTGTGTTTGCTTCCTACAGGGGAAAATCAGATACTCCTGATGATAAAGCTCCGGCGACAAGGTATACTGTGTAGTCGATTAACTCCAAAGTCAACCTTTTAAGGCTTTAAAAAATGGCAGAAAGCACACATGAGCCAACAGGCGGCAAAGATGATCATCCTTGAAGCACTCTGCACCAATCTGAGAAGAGAACGCATACAAGAAAACCATCAATTATCCAACGCAGGTGCAAGTGTACTGCGACATCAAATGCTTGAAAGCTACAAAGAGCAACCTTTTCTTTTACGGCCGTAGAAAACTTAACAGAAAGATACATGGAGAGTCAACACCTTATTTACAGGACAGGAACTGCGAACACAATTTCAAAAGCAGGAATAATGAATCCGTAGTTAGATATTAATAAAACAGATCATAGACTGCATATAAAAACATTTACATAGGATCTACTATTTCTCACATACACAAGCAGTAATCAATATAATGCAGGAGGAGTTGTTTCAGCGGATATCACATCCATTACTGCAATGAATCTGATTCTCTGAAGAACCCACATGAAATACAACTCACTGAGCCTCTTACATTAGAGTTTCTGCTTAAATCATCTACTAGCTCTTTCAAAAGGCACAGGGTCATTGACAAAGTTGTAGTACCATTCAAAGGTGACAGCTATGGCATACGAAAATCCAACATGCCAACATCGAACTATTCAAAGGTTGCTTCAGTCTAATGAAAGATTTAGACCGTGACAGGTGGAATTCAGAATAACATATTCAAATCAACGATGACTGTATAAAATGCGTCAAGAACAATGTATAAAGCATTATCAGTTTCACACTCATCAATATTGAAAAGAATAGCAGCAAACTGGTTCACCAAAGGCACCTATAAGTTTCAAAAGGTACAAGCTTAACTGACCAGCGTGAGTTATAAGAGCAGAAGCTAAGGGGAAACTGAAGAAAAGGCTTCTGGTTGATGGATGCACAGTACGATGACAATAACCATAGAAATGAACATCGTTGAATTTCAACAGCTGAATTCACAGAGTTGGAGCCTATAACATAGGTGAAGTGAAGTTTGAGTCTATAACCATCAAGGTTATAGACTCCTGGTTTTTGCGAGCACGTACCCAAGAAGTGAAGTTTTACCATCTGATCTATCGTCATTCATGATAGAACAAAAACCAAATCCAACACAAACCGCAAGCAGTTGAAACCATGTTACCTGAAACCTTTCCTCATACATTAAGCACGAAAAGCAGTATGCTTGTGGTTATGCGATCTATAAAACCGGATATTTCCTTAAATATCAGATCCGAGTAATTGATGTCAGATACTCTTAACCGAAGCTTCTTTTAATCATAAGTTCAGTTCTGCGAAGGTAACACCCAGCAACAATGGTACGAACCGGTCGACAATCTCCTCGATACGTTGAGCAGAAGAAATCTCCAGATAAACAATGAACATCTTCTGATTCACATACTTTAGCATTTAGAGCATCTAAATGGCTGAATGAAACACTTGAGCTCAGAATCTATGAATCTTCTCAGAATCACATGAACCTGGAAAGCGGATATGAAACCCTAATATCAATGTGAGAACTCCCCGCTTGGCATCGAGAAAGATTCATCGTTGTTCGGTGATTTTATGAAAGCAAGAACGATTTGTGGAGCAGAAGTGACGGCTGACCGGAATAATAATACGGGACGGACCTCAGTGGAAACCGGAAACGCTGGGCTGGTGATGAATCGCCTCATTCGCCGGAATTCGCCACTCCGTCTCCTTGCCGCCGCCGTCGCCACTCCGTCTCCTTGCCGCCGTCGTCGCCACTTTCCTCTGTCCTTAGTATTAGGGCTTAGGGTTTAGAAGAATTGGTGACCAAAGAAAATGGTGACATTGTTACCGTTAACCGGCGCTGTGTCAAAAACCTTGCTTTTAGGCGCCTCATCTTTGGTTATCGAATGTTTCATTTTATACTCCTTTTTATTTTATTTTGAGAAATAAATTTCTTTGTTATTCTGTTCTTGCACAAGAAATAGATTCAATCAGTTGATTACAAGTTACAACAGAGTCGATTTTCACACCAAACTTATGCATAAATGGAACTATGAACAGTTGATTACAAACTTAATCTTGTCTCATACACAAGTCACAAACAACTTTAAAATAAACCTGAGAAACGCACCTTTAAAACATTCCATGATCCTTAAACAAATTCTTTTTGGACAGGATATCAACCAATGACTCTAACCAGATGACGCTTCTCCTATCTCAACCAACGGTATGATTGCCCTCAACAATCATCGTGTTCAAAATGCAACAATTGTTTTCCTAGCAACAGCATGGCTTCTACTCCTTGGAATCAACCTGCCCAAACCCTTCTTCTCCTTCTTCAACCTCTCCAAATTACAATCATATCCCTCATCTTCTTCCTCCTCAAATTCACAAGCCTTGTCCTCATCAATCCTCCCCATAGCAACACTCCCACTTCTTGGCACCGTCGCCGGCATCGCCGCCGCTGTCGCTGCCTTCCTCTGCTCTTCCTTCAAGCACGCATTGATATCGATCTTTTCACCAAACGTCTTCGATGACGCGGCCCTCACCAAGTCCCTCAAATCCTCTGTTTCCTTTGCCCTCATCGAGCTCGTGCTGAAGCTCCTCGGCAATGGGTTTCCGGTCATCGATGGCCCGAACGCCGCCCCGCCGCCGAAGTAGTTGAAATCGGCGTAGCTGTTCATTCCTTTGACGTAGGAGTCTCGCGCTTTCGATAGGAGCTTCATTGGCATTGCTACTATTCGCATGATCTTGGATTTCTGTGCTCCGTTTCCCATTCTTGCACGTAATTGTTATGCTCTCTTTTTCAAAATGAGTGATTTTGAGTTATGGGTTTTTGATTTTGAGGTCAAATCTGTGATGGGTTTGATTTATATTTTGCAATTATTTGATTTTTGATTGTGGGTTTGAGAGAGATGATCAAGGCGGTGGGTGAGGATAGGGATGAGCGTGAGTGTGAGTGTGAGTGTGAGAATGGGGTTTGTGAGGGTCTATAAAAGGAGATATTGCATGGGAAGAGACCTTGTCAAGGCACACAAAGAATTGATCAAGCAAGATATTTAAAAGAATTGGTACAAGTACTCATCATTAAACTAGATAAGTTTGAGGAGGTGGAGGCTTGAATGATTAGGATGTGAACCAAATGGCCAAGTAGTCAATACGAGGAGAATGGATAACAATAATAATCAAACGTTACAAGAAAGTCTTCTCCTTCCTTCAATATTATACACAGCATTTTCGTTTTTTTATTATTTAATATATATTTTGAGATATTTCGTTTTTCATCTTAATAATATATCAAAATTACGTCATATATCTAAATTGAAATACACAACTTAAAATATCATTGATGTTATAATAATTTTATAAAAAAATAATATTTGGTTCTTTTGAAATACAAATTAAAATTCGTATCGACAAACATAAAAATTAAAATATTATATTTAATTTGAGAAGAACGGAATAACAGATTTTGATAACAATTCCTTACTCAATGTGAAGGACAATTAGAGAACTTATGTCCATACCCTAGTAAGTGAAGCCTGGTTGACTCTAAACTTCAGCAAATTAACGTATTAAATGAAGAAATTATGACTATGACTCTCTCCGATTTCTTGTACTCTTTAACCATATTTTATTTGTTCAACTGAGATATGACAATCCCAGTGAGATACTCGTATATTAAAAAAGAATTGCTTACAATGTACTTCAACATTATGGCCTCCGGGTTTGCGATTCATTGGTTTTGTTATCATTATTGAAATGTTGAATAATTCAGGATAGTCTTTTTCATTAGGAGTTCGCCTACTTGTAGCCTAATAACATGCCATTTATATCAAGACTATTCACTCATCTCCATCTTAAGTACGAATATCATAAGTCATGTATACTTTGAGACAAGTGATCATGAGGAAGAAAATGAAATGAGAGGATTACTTCAAATGATGTTGACGATGCAGTGGTATTTGTTGGACCGTTGGGGCGCTCCTTAAGGTCACTGGGCATGAAAATGGACTGATCATCATTTCCTTACTCTGAGTTTTCATATTTAATCTTGTAATGCATTTTCTTTCCAATTGGATTTGAATTAAGAAGATGTCAAGTCTACGATTCTTTGTTCTTCGACTAGTGAAATTGATCCTCAAATATATTGCTTTTTCAGGTTTCTTTTTTGAGCATTTCATCAAAGATGAACAAAATAATTTATAATCGAAACAATCTTTACGAACATCGTGAGAAAACAATGTCAAATAAAAGTGACAATTTTTGGTGACGTCGTCGATGTGGAAAAATGGATCATGATCACTATAACCCACCAGCCAACTGGCAAACAGCATTCTACCCGAAGGGGGGCTGTGCCTGTGGGTCAAGCCTCAGGAATCGGTGGGCAGCTTGTACCGTGGGAATCTGACTCTTTTTTTCTTCTTTTTTTTTTTTGCCTCCCATTGTTTCAAGTCAACTTGAATATTAGTAGTACAAATTAAACGATCAAACCTTCACATATTACATTTTTGCCAACCAAAATCAATATAGTGAATTTTAAGAAGTCGAAGCTGTTGGACGCGGAACAATTTTTCAAATCGCTGCTACTTTTGAATCTTGATGCGTTCAAAAACTGTCAATGACACCAAAGGGTTGGCAATCAATGATTGAACTCTTCTCGACAAACGATATTCATTTTCCATGGAAGAAAATACTAGTAATAAAATTATTCTCCTTATCATATATTTATTGGTATAAAAATTTACGCGAAAGAATATTTTTTTTTTATGATGGTGAGATTTACTGTATTAGTTGTGAGAGAAGATAATGAATATATTAAAAGATTATCAAAAAAAATTATAATTTTTTTAAAACTGATCAAATAAGAAAAAATTGTGATTCATCTGGGACGGGGGAATACTTATTATCTCACGATAGGGGTTAGAATAATGATCTGATCCTTGCGGAACAATCTCACTACATATAAATTTTTTTTAATGATAGTGAGATTTATTGTATTATTTGTAACAAAGTTACGATTGATATAGAATGTAGGGAATACTTATTATCTCACAATAGGGATCAGAACAGTGATCTGATCCATCTGATCCTCGGAAAACAGTCTCACTACATATAAACTATAATTTTTTCTCATTCCATCGTATCTGACCAAATCGTGTTGTTGTCTTCGTCTTTTCTGCGACTTATATGTCTGGTCTGAGAAGTGAACCCTTCTGGCCCACGAACAAGTAACAACTGTCCGTAACCCGAAAGCCCCAGTCCATGGGAAGTACTGGTCACCAACATTGTAACACAAAAGAAAGTCGGAAACGTTCATGGGCTTGCCCATTCAGTACTACTTCTAATATCATGGGCCGGGCCATAGCTACTTGATGAAAAACATTGAGAAACAAGAAAAGAAATCTTAGTTCTCTAGCATAGACATGCATGAGACAATAGACATCAATATGCAACGTCAACCTAACTCCACACCACAAATTCAGTCCCTATTTGGTCCACACACACTTTTTGTACACCTTCAAATATTCAATCAATCCAAATATTTCAGTCTCCCTCTTTTCCTGTTCTCCCCAAAACAATGAACACCACAAACCAATCAGCAATTCTCATGATGTTAACACTCACAATACTCCAACCAACATGTTCCATGATCACCACCACAACAACCATCAGTAACCATCTATATCCGGTGATCTTGGTCCCGGGATCAGGCGGGAACCAGCTCGAGGCGAGGCTGACCGCGGCCTACAAGCCGTCTAGCTTGCTCTGCAAGGCGTGGCGAGGCCGTTGCCTGGTATAGGATATGGTTCGATCCGACCGTGCTTGTTGGGCCTTTTACTAAGTATTTCAGTGAACGGATGATGTTGTATTATGATGAGGTTTCTGATGACTATTACAATGCCCGTGGTGTTCAGATTAGAGTCCCAAATTTTGGATCCACCAAGTCTCTTCTTTATCTTGATCCTTCTCTCAAGTAAGCAATTTTGACTAATTGCTTCATTTTATTAGACAATGTAGACAACAACATTTGAATCATGATCATCAAAATGATAGATATCGTATAAGCAATTACAATATCAATCAAGTGATGTTAAAGTGTACATTGCAGAAGAAGATATGAAAGTGGTCAATTGAAAATTTGGATGATGAAAATGCAATGTAATGGCCAACTTCTTTATTTATTTAAGCTACAGATTAACATTTGATTGCGTTATGTATGATAACATGAGTTCCGTCTATTGAATAGGCAAATAACCGTGTACATGGCTCCTCTGGTGGAATCACTCGAAAGCATTGGCTACAGTGATGGAAACAACCTCTTCGGAGCTCCATACGATTTCCGGTATGGTCTAGCCAATGAAGGCCAATCATGCCGAGTCGGTTCCAAGTATCTGAAGGACCTTACACATTTGATAGAACAAGCGAGCGCGTCCAATGGAGGAAATCCGGTCATGATCGTGTCACACAGCTTAGGCGGCCTTTTCGCTTTACAACTTTTTACACGAAGATCGCCCTCATGTTGCCTAAAGTATGTCAAGCACTTCATAGCACTCTCTGCTCCATGGGGTGGCACGATCCAAGAAATGGCGACATTCGCCTCAGGCTACACTTTAGGGGTCCCTTTAGTAAACCCTTTACTTGTTAGACAAGAGCAGAGGAGCTCAGAGAGCAATCTCTGGCTCATGCCATCACCAAAGGTGTTCCGTGGCTCAAAGCCCCTGGTAATAACCCCGAATGCAACGTATACTGCTAGAGATATCGCGAAGTTCCTAGGGGACATTGGCTTTTCAGAAGGGATCCATCCTTATAAGACGCGAATTGTGCCCTTAACTGAAAGATTTGAGGCTCCAAATGTTCCCATCACTTGTGTGATCGGTAGCGGGGTTAAAACGCCAGAGACATTGTTCTATGGTGACAAGGGTTTCAACGAGCAACCGGATATTGTGTATGGTGATGGGGATGGAACAGTTAACATGGTGAGCTTGTTGGCTCTTGAAGAAGAATGGCGGGATGAGAAGAATCAAAGAATTGAGGTGATTAAGCTTGATGCAGTGTCGCATACTGAAATACTTCGCGACAGGAATGCACTTGATGAAGTGCTAAGAATCGTAAGGGGTATTAATTCAGACATCACCCGTTATCATAAGACCAAGGAGTATGTGCACGAGAGAACGTATTAGGATATGCCCAACTGCAATAGAGTTACAGGTCTTTTTGTGATACAGTTGGTCGATCACGTACAACCATGGCTCATGTTATTAATTGGCTTGCCAATAGTTGAGTAGTTTTCAACGTAGGGATAGTGTGTAAAATTCATGTGACAAACATAGTCATGATTCATAAGTACATGGTAACGTGGTAAATGCGCCGCATCCAAAACATTATTGTATCGATGCAGATCCAACCATTAACGTATCAGTCCTGTTACATGCCTTTGTTCTCTTGGAGAGGACATTTTGAACTGTTAAAATGGACTCTGCTCACTTGTATTAATAATGTGTACCATATGCGTACAGACTGGAACATCACAGAGGGTACTCGTTTGACCGGATTCAAAAACCAAAACAAGTCTCGCTTATAATTATAAAGAAAGCTTTTGCTTAAACTCACTCCCATTTTACGACGATTAAACATCTTACAATATGAATAAAGAAATGGAGAAATATTTTATCAAAAAAGGGGACAAAAAATGAAGACGACGTCGTGGGATAGTTGCGTCGCTGTCGCATCACTCCATCTTGCTTTCTTTAACTGCATTGACTCATCGCTAGCCCCTTATTTTTTTTGCCCACATAATTTTTTAATTTATACTTTGATTTCGTTTTCTCAATTTCCCAAAAATCCCTTTCAATTTACATTTCTACCTAATCTCAACACAAGCCCAGATCAGGAGTCACTTGTCACGGACGGGTTAATTCGTGAGGTTCGTTTCGAAGAATTATATAGAATTCTTCATATTTTTTTAAGCAATTCTATACGTTTCTAAAGTTTTCTTGAGAACTCTAAGGTTTTACGGAATTTTCTAGAATTCCCTACAATTGGGTAGAGTTTTGTAGGGAATTCTTGTACATAGAAGAAGAGTATAGAAGAATCTTGTGTATTTTTAGAAGAAGAAGAGTGTGGAATAGTCTAGATATCAAATTTAGAATTCTCCATAGAGTAGTATATAAAGGGGTAAGGCCTTTGGGCAAGGCATCTCATCTCATCGCATCCCAAGGAATCCCAAGTCATTCCAAACATTCTTGTAAGCTCAAAACCTTGTAATCTCCCAAATATCCTCAATACAAAGCTTGTTTTCAAGTTCAAACTCTCTTAGCGTTCACAAACATCATCTTTGAGTGACGAGTAGGCTGAGCTCAAGCGAAGGTGTGAGTAACTTAAGTGCCGCACGGGTTGCAAGAATCTAACCCCGTGACAAGTGGTATCAGAGCAAAGGTTCGTACGAGAGATGGCGGAT
>JAOVYX010017076.1:0-23044 GCA_035668315.1 Drosera spatulata | reverse complement strand
GTTAGTGCTAGAACAAAAAAGATGTATGTTGAAATGTCCAAGCAACATGGGAGATGTCCAAGTGCTAAATTTTCAATAAGTGAAGATGTCCATCGGTTCGACAATGGCAGGCGTTTGGTTCTGGAAGAGGGGGATTCTCAAATGCTGCTTGATTATTTCATGCGTATGAGGAAAGAAAATTGCCAATTTTTCTACGCCATAGATTTGAATGAAGAGCAGCAGCTGAGGAATTTGTTATGGGTTGATGCTAAAAGTAGAACGGAATATGTCAATTTCAGTGATGTTGTCTCTTTTGATACCACATACCTTAGTTGCAGTGACAAACTTCCACTTGTTCTATATATTGGAGTGAATAACCACTTTCAGTCCATGTTGCTCGGGTGTGCATTGGTGGCAGATCAGACTACACCGACAATTGTTTGGCTGATGAAGACATGGCTAAGGGCAATGGGTGGGAAAGCTCCTCTAGTAATACTTAGTGACCAGCAGCCTCCATTGGCGGCAGCCATTGAACAAGTGTTCCCAAAGTCTCGCCATTACTTTCCTTTATGGTGTATCCTGGAGAAGCTGCCTGAAAATCTTGCTGATATTATCAGACGGCATGAACATTTTGTCAGGAAATTAAACAAATGTGTGTTCAAGTCATGGACAGATGAACAGTTTGAAATGAGATGGTGGAAAATGGTGGGAAGGTTTGATCTCCAGGAGGATGACTGGGTTAAGTCATTATATGAAGATCGGCGAAAGTGGGTGCCTTTGTATATCGGTGATGCTTTTCTTGTTGGTATGTCGACCGTACATCGCTCCGAAAGTGTCAATTTTTTCTTTGACAAGTATATTCATAAGAGAATAAGTGTCAAAGAATTCATGAGGCAATATGGTGCAATTCTGCAGAATAGGCATGAAGAGAAAGACATGGCTGATTTTGATACATGGCAGAAGCAGCCTGCATTAAAATCTCCGTCACCATGGGAGAAGCAAATGTCGATTGTTTATACACATGCAATATTCAAGAAATTTCAAGCGGAGGTTTTGGGTGTTGTTGGTTGTCATCCTAAGCAGGAAAGTGTTGATGGAACATCAGTTACATATCGAGTGGAAGATTATGAAATTGGCGAAACCTTTTTTGTTGCATGGAATGAAGCAGATTCAGAAGTTTCGTGCTTGTGTCGCTCTTTCCAATATAAAGGATTTCTATGTAGGCATGCAATGATTATTCTTCAAGTATGTGGTGTCTCCCGTATTCCATCGCAATATATACTGTGGAGGTGGACAAAGGAGGGGAAGAACAAGCCATCAACAGTGCAAGGGACTCAGGGAATGCAAACTAGGGTGAAACGTTACAATGATTTGTGTAAACAAGCGATTGAATTGAACGAGGAAGGATCTGTGTCTCAAGAAACTTATAACGTGGTTTTTCGTGCCATGGCTGAAGCGTTGAAGGACTGTGTTGGCATCAACAACTCTAATGAAACTGCTCTCAAGATAGGGAGCAAGGCTTATACTCTTCGTGATGGTGAAGAAGACAATTCATCAACAAAAGTAGCAAAGAAAAAGAATGCGGCAAAGAAAAGAAAGGTACATCTGGGATTTAGTGTGGATACCTGTTTGAGCTTGTAATGTAACAATGGGTTCTCTGAAGCTTGCTCATCTCACTTGTAGGTGACCTCTCGATCAGATATCATTGTAAGTGAGCCACAGGACAGCTTGCATCAAATGGTTTGTCTTTTATAGATTTTATGCTTAAATTACAGCCTTTTATGCTGATTCAGTGTTATGCCTTTTATGTCTTTCTTGTGTTCTTCTTGATTAGCTCTTGGCGACTTTAATTTGGTTTAGGTCAAAGTAAGTAAGAAAGAACACAAAATCAGAAGATAAAGGAAGCACTTCAGGGCCCCTTGCTTATGAGTTCTTGTTGTTTTTTTAGGAAGGGAATTTCTGATACGTCTATTAGAAACTTGAAATTTGCCTAAATACAAACTAGAGAACTTATCCATAAACCCAATTGCCAATTAACTAACAGCTTATCAGCAATAAACTAACAGAACAATAACAAACATGCAACTAATGCTCCTACAAAATAGAGCTAACCATCTAACAAATAAGAATAATCAAATCCTAGAAAATAGGACATCAACAAACTGACTCAACGTAAAATAGATAAGCAGCCTTGATACATCAACACTCTCCTCCTGGATCAAGAGCTGCACACTCCTAGCTTTGCCCTGAGAAATTCGAATGGGCCAACATGAAATGACTTGGTGAATATGTCTGCAATTTGGTTTTCAGAATTGCAGTACACCAGCTTCACCTCACCATCTTGCTGCACTTCTCCTAAGAAGTAATACCGAACCTTAAAATGCTTTGTTCTTCCATGAAACATCGAATTTCTTGAAATGGCCAGAGTTGCTTGATTATCCACATATATATCTATGCCTTCTTCTTGCTCTAAATGCAGATCATCCTTCAACTTCTTCAACCATAATGCTTGATTAGTAGCTGCAGTAGCTACAATGAACTCAGCTTCCGCTGTTGACTGAGCCACTAACTCTTGCTTCTTTGAACACCATGAAAAACATCCCGACCCAAATGTAAAGCAGTAACTTGAAGTGCTCTTCATATCATCTAGTGATCCTGCCCAATCACTGTCGGAATACCCTTGCAACTTGAACTTCTGAACCCTGCAGAACTTGATTCCATATGAAGAAGTACCTTTCAAGTACCTCAACACCCTCTTTGCAACTACCATATGCAACTCACTTGCACAATTAAGAAATCTGGATAAGACACTTACAGTAAAACATGATGTCCGGCCTGGTTGCTGTAAGATACATAAGACATCCAACCAAGCTTCTATAAACTCTTTCATCTGGAGGTTTGGATCTTGCTTCTGAAGTTTTTCTTTATGAGCCATTGGAGTACTCATACTCTTGCACTCCTCCATGTTGAATCTCTTTAGAATCTCCTTCAAGTATTTCTTCTGGTAAATAAAAATTTCATTCCAAGTCTGCCTAACTTCCATTCCCAAAAAGTATGACACCTCTCCAAGATCAGTCATTTCAAACAACTTCATCATCTCTTGCTTAAAGCAGTTATCTGAGCATTGTTACTCCCGGTCACTAGCATATCATCGACATAAAGAGAAACTACCACTAAGTTGGATACTAACTTCTTGACATATAGAGTAGATTCACCCTGGCTTTTCATGAAACCCAAGCCTAACAAGTGCTCGTCCATCTTACTGTACCATGCTCTGGGAGCTTGTCGTAAGCCATAAAGAGCCTTTCTTAGCAAATAAACTTTCTCCTCCTGGCCTCGTGTGACGAAGCCTTCCGGTTGCTCAACATAAATTAGCTCCTGCAACTCTCCCTTTAAACATACAGATTTCACGTCTGATTAATACACCTTCCATCCTTGTTGAGCAGCCACTGCAAGAATCATTCTAATCGTATCGAGCCTTGTCACGTGAGTAAAGGTTTCAGAGAAATCAACTCCCCAAACCTGTGCATATCCCTTCACAACTAACCATTCGGATTAAGTTTGGTCCTGAAAACCCATTTTACCCCAATTACCTTTCTGTCTTGAGGTCTCTCTACCAACTCCCATGTCTGATTCTTTTCTATCATAAACAACCCTTTCTTCATTGCACTCATCCATCTCTGATCAACTTTTGCTTCCTCGTAACCTGCAGGTTCCAAAATAGCCACACTACACCTCTGATAAATATCATTCAGAGATCTAGTACCTCTAGTCGGAACATCATCGACTAGCTCATCAGGATCGAGTAAGACCTCTTTGTGCTTTTCCTTCGGCTCTCCAATCCCGCTGCACATCTTCAAGGAACTGAACATCCCTGCTAGTGATCACCTTCCGTGTTTATGGTTGATATATCCGGTATGCTTTTGACACTGAACTGTATCCAACAAAGATCCCGGGTTCAGATTTTTCACCTAACTTTTCTCTCTTGACCTGTGGAATATGAGAGAAACACAAACAGCCAAATACATTCAAGTTTATTAGAAATGGCTTGACACCGTACCAAGCTTTATAGGGTTTCTTTTTCTCCAATACCCTCCTTGTAGGGAGTCTATTCAGCAGAAAGACTGATGTGTTTGCCGCTTCTGCCCAAAATTCTTTTGGAAGATTCTTCTCATGCAGCAGACACCTAGCCATCTCCATAATAGTTCTGTTTTTCCTTTCACTGATGCCATTTTGCTACGGAGAGTATGGAGCTGTAAGCTGATGTTCAATTCCAACCGATGTTCAATTCCAGCCTCTTCACAGAAGGAATTAAAGCTCCGTTCCATTATCAAATCTGATAACCTGAATCCTGCAGCCGTTTTGGTTCTCAACCCATCTCTTAAACTTCGAAAATACCTCAGCAACTTCCGACTTCTGCTTCATGAAGTAAATCCAACACATTCTGGTATAATCATCAATAAAAATAATGAAATACCTGCTGTCATTCAGTAAAGGAGTCACTTGCGGACCACAAAGATCTGGATGAATCAGCTGCAACTTTTCCGTAGCTCTCCAAGTGGATTCCTTGAAAGGAAGTCTGGACTGCTTGCCCATCAAACATGTCTTACATGTTGAGATCTGCTCCTCCAAGCTTGGTAACCTGGTTGCCATTTCATTCCGCTGCATGAACATGAAGCCTTTGTGATGAAAATGCCCAAACCGTTTGTGCCATATCTCTGAATTACTGGTCTGACACTTGAATGCCATCTCCTCATTCTCAAGAGGATTCAAAGAAATTTTTTTTTTTGTTGCATCTTTATCTTGAACAGCTCCTGACTGCTGGAGTTGAAAATCAAACACTTCCCTTCTTCGAAGGTCACCTTAAATCCCTTTTCTACCCGCTGCCCCACACTTAGTAAATTCTGATCAATCACCGGCACATACATCACATCAGAAATCAGCTTGGTTCCAGCACAACTCTCTATTGCTACAGTTCCTTACCTTTCACTTCTATGTACTCCCCATTCCCAATCTTCACTCTTGACTTCAATGACTTGCGAAGGTTAAGAAATAGCTTGTTATCACTTGTTATGTGGTTTGTACAACCACTATCAACAAGCCAACTGTCACATGGAGTACTAGAAGAGTAACAAGAGGCAACGAACAATTGATCTACCTCTTGCTAGAATGCGGCATGTGCCTCGCCTTGTTGCTGATCTCCCTTCTCCTTGCAGAACTTCTCAATGTGTCCAAGCTTATGACATTTCCGACATTGTACATCTGGTCTCCTCCAACACCTAAAGTGTGGATGATTCTGTTTTCGCAATGCTTACACGAGGAATACCTTCCCCAATTGTTCTTGAGTTGCCTGCAGTACTCTCTCTTGCAGTAGCTCTTGAACCACTACTGCCAATAGCTTTTTTCCCTTTCCACTTCTTGCTTTTCCTACATTCTGTTGTTCCTTTGCTTGCAAAGCTCCTTCCGTACTACCTTCTTGTCTCATTAACCTCCTCTGCTCTTGAGCTTGCAAAGAGCTCAGCAATTCTGCCAACTTGAGCTCAGACAAATCTTTGGTATTCTCCAAATAAGCAATTGTTGCTTCAAACCTTTCGGGCAAGGAGACAAGAAGCTTCTGCACCACCCTTTTATCAGAAAGGTCAGTGCCAAGAACTTTTGCCTGATTCGCAATGCTTATCAACTTGTCGGAAGATTCCTTTATTGTCTCTAACTCCTTCATTTGCAGTCTCTCGAATTTTCTGATTAGATTCAGCCTCTTCATGTTTCTGATTCTCTCATCTCCTTGATACTCAGCTTTGAGGAAGTCCAAGATGGCCTTGGTTGATTCACAAGTCATAATTCTGCTGAAAATTGCAGGTGAGACAGCAGCATATAAACAAAACTTAGTCTTTGCTTTTCTTGTTTTCTTCTCCTTACGGTTAGATTGTCAGAAAGAGGAGCAACTTCATAATCTTGCTCCACAGCTTCCCAGAGGTCAGAACCCTCAAGATAGGCTCGCATCTTCACAGCCCATGCTTCATCAAACGTTAGTGGAGCAAATGAGAAAGCATTCGATCCTGTCTCCATCGTATCTTCAACTTCTATGAATGAAGACACACCTCTCGATCAATCTCACAAGTCACTCACAGCCCCTTAAGATCAAGGAGGCTCTGATACTACTGTTGTTTTTTTTAGGAAGGGAATTTCCGATACGTCTATTAGAAACTTGAAATTTGCCTAAATACAAACTAGAGAACTTATCCATAAACCCGATCGCCAATTAACTAACAGCTTACAGCTTATCAGCAACAAATTAACAGAACAATAACAACGATGCAACTAATGCTCCTACAAAATAGAACTGACCATCTAACAAATAAGAATAATCAAATCCTAGAAAATAGCACATCAACAAACTGACTCAACCTAAAATAGATAAGCAGCCTTGATACATCAACAGTTCTATTTAGTTGAGTTGAGTGTTCGATGAGATATTTCAGCAAGCTTATTAGTGTATATGAGCACTATTAGTATTTATTCAGATATGCTCTGAAATGAACCTATTAGTTGTCAAACTGGCTTATAATCCCTTATAAGCATTAGCACTTCATTTCAAAAATCACTTATAAGCGCTTATGGCTTTTCACATGGGAACTATAACTGAGTCCTTCTGATCATCATTATGAAGTTGCCCTTGGTGGGTTTTATGTTCCTTTATAGATTTGTTTGGTGTATTGTTGTGTTCGACTAAATTGCTTAGTCTATGTATCAAATAGGTAAGATAATGGTATCTGTCTTCTGAACCTTTTTCCCATGTATGATTCAGTTGCAGCTTAACCTCATGGAACCACCTTATGATAGTTACTACGAGAATGATCAAAGCATGCAAGGGCTGGTACGGTGATGAACCCCGTAAATGTTTGTCTTATTCAAGTCCTCTATGAACTCTGATACGGTCATGATCAATGTAGGGGCAGTTAAACCCTGCAGCATCAAGCCATGATGAATTTTTTGGTCTCCAGCATAGCTTGCATGGACAAGGACTGGTATGCTTTCTACGTTTATGTGATGTTGGAGAAATAAAATTTGATGCTGCAGTAGTATATTGTGGTAATGGTTTCCTTCTTCTCAGGAGTTGTTAGATTTTCGACCATCGAGTAGTTTTACATATGGCATACAAGTGAGTTTCTGAAATCATGTTTCTTTTGGGATTCATATAGAGAAACAAAGTATTACTTGTGCTCATTATAGCATGCCAATTGATCGCCTTACCTAACCGTTTTTTTAAATTTTTCAGGACAAAACTAAAAGCTGAGAGGTTGCCCCAGACGCATGGAGGCATGTTGTCATTTAACCATGTTCTACTACTTTCTTGGTTTTTATGTGAATTGTAGAATAGTTAGGAGAGCTAATCCAAGGAATGGCATAGCGAAGGTGAGAAATCCAGGTTTCTTATGTCGCCTCCAAGCTTGCTCTTATGGGATACCTGTTTCGGACATGCCGGGCAAATCTCAGTCTCCATCGCCAATTGTCACTTTCATGTTGACCAAGGAAATGCACGTCCGATGTTAGTTTAGAGTTTCTATGAATTGGTAAATTCGATGGAAGGTTACATTATGTAATTCTAAAGCAATTAGTGTATACCTTGTTAATTAGAATTGTGCCTTTAAATGTCACTCGTATACACCTTTCTGGTATATTCACGATTTTGTTGCAAGATGTCCAGTTATTCATGTTATATGCTTCTATTAGGAGGTGAAATTGCAATGGTACATGAAATGCCAGTCCCCCGCTACGCAATTATGTGTCACTGGTTTTCTGTCTTCCAATAGTTTTGCTAGACAATGATCAAACTTGTACGAATCTAAGAGCTAAAACCTGAAACGACCTTGACCATTTAGCTGCGAAATCAGCAAGTAGTGCCAGGACTTTGGATCATACGTTAGGAGCATTGATCACGTCATTATATTTGTTTCATTTAATTAAATTTATGTATTCCAAAACACAGGCACAAAGGATGAGACCCATGATACAACAAACAAAAACTGTTGCTGACTTGTGACTACCGGACATATGAATATGTCACTACATAACACGAGAACAACCGTGTAAGTTCATGATGTTGGAACGAGCTTCTCCAATGCCATCGATGATCATTCCCCCCACTATAACATCTGACACTTGAAGGACAAGAAGCAAGAAATCGAGATTCACAGGTCTCTTGGTACATTAATAACATACAAATGTCGCAACGGGCATCATATAATGTATGATGTATCTAACATGCTTAGAAAGCAAGTAAATTACAAGCGGGCAAATTCATCCAAACAAAAAAGGAAGAAAAAAAGCAAAAACGAGATAACTGATCCATTCCAATGTGCTGAAAAGATGAAAGCCAAGCAGGAAAGAAAGTTCAGAACCATGGGATGGCGGTCAATGTCGGCACTCACTGCTTTATGTACACAGAACAAAGATAATCACGAAACTGAAGCCATGGCTTAAACAGCCTACCATCACCAGCAGTAAAGGAACTTCGAGGGGGACATCATCTAGCTTCATTATGGTAAGCACCAGCAAACAAATTACCTTTTAACCAATTCCCTATCTTGATCATCAGATACATATTGGCAATGCAATGGTCAACTCGAATCCTCGGCAAGACGGTACATTATTATCTCTTGCTGTTTGAAGTACCGGCGGTCTTCTTCATCAACAAGCACAAGGTTGAGATAATACTTCACGCTGAATTTGTTGTTGATATTACGATGTGTTGGGGTCAGCTCATATGGACTAAGAAAGAGTCGGATTGGAATAGATTCACCTGGAGGTGGATCAGCAGAAATTAATTAATATTTTATGGAAAACAATTAATTCAGCAAAGCCGACAATGCAGATTATACATAAACATAGGACTTGTTTCCACTCTTGCATCTTCCGGGGAAAAAAAAAGTAAGAATACCAAAGTCCAGTAAACCTTTAAACTCATTCCAATTGCTAGAAGCTAGAAATCACATACTTGGCCGATGTGTAATAAAATCATCTTCACACTCCAGCTTCAATTCCAGAATGATGTCTCCATCACTCATAGTCTAATATCGAGACCTAGGAACTTGTTATTCAGGACATTTTAAAACATTTTATTTCCATTCTATTTTGGGAAACTAAGCATAATGCCCATTAATCATTATAACACGCTCTCTTATCAACTAAATTAAAGGTGCGTAACATATCAAGAGAACAAAAAGGTTTCAGGGGTGTACCTCGTACTGGAGCACCATCCATCAATTCGAATTTTGCAAGTGTCTCAGTCTCAACATGAGTATTTGCTCCTGAGCCTGTTGACTCTCGCCGCCTGATCTCAAGATCCATATTCTTGATTTTGATTCTGACAAGGAGAAAATAAATCTTGCCTATGATAACATCCTTCAAATGGTACCTGTCAAGGAGCATAAAATCTTTAAGCATCTATTCTTTCACTAGAAATTAGAAAGAACTAATAACGTACATTCCTTTAGGATCAGCACAGGAACTGATCACTAGGATGGTGCCAGTTTTCTAGAGAAAAACTGGCAATGAGGGAAAACTGTAACCTGTTTTCTAGCATGTAGATATCACAAAAAAAAAAAAAAAAATCAAAAATTCTTTCAAGAAAACAGAAAAAATACACTTACTTGCTTTTGTTGTACTCAAACTCAATATGCATGCAATCTTCAATACCGACTTCCATCTACAAGAAATGAAGGTTCTCGTAACATGAAAAACATAACAGATGAAAATCTAACATTATTGCTGAGAAGCAAGTGAGCATCACAAGAGAACTTCAAGCAAAAAGCCAGCTAAGGACTGGTGAACTTACGTTGAGCCTATTCAGTTCAGGTGCACAGAGACGGTAAAGAACCAAAGGAAAAGTATAAGCATATGACTATTTAAAGCAGTCTCAAGGTTTCCTTGTTGCTTCCTTAACTCTGAATATATTTGCACAAATGGAGCAAGCACACCAGTATTTCGTTATTCTTGCAAAGACAGAAATAAAGCACTTATGAAAGAAGCAACTTGGTTCAGCTTTGTGCAACTGTTGTGAACATGAGATAAAGGAAATCTTGGCTGTGACATTTTCCGCAGACATCATTCAGGCAATGAGGCATCAATGCTTCCTTAATAGTAAGAGACTTTTACATTCATTCATAATTATAAAAAAATGAAGATGAAATATAAGATGCTAACCTTAATGCTATTATTAATTGATGGAGGAGGTGAATAGTTACGGACCTGCACCCAAAAGAGAAGATCAGAAAAAGCAAAATGAAAGGCAAAGAAGGAAAATACAGATAATGAGATAAAGCAAGATAAGTAGCAAGTTAAGAACGAGAAGATGGAAGTAAGTAGCAGGGAGAAAATTTAGGAAAATATTAGCAAAAGGGAATGGAAAACTTACCACGAAATCTTGGTATTCTATTATGCTTCCAGCATAACCACGGCTAATGGTCACCTTCAGGACATACCTGGCAAGAACACAGAAATAATGCAGGTTAATGATCGCAGGAAAAGCTTTTTCTCCTCCTAGCATCGGAAACATATATTACTTTGCTGCAGTCCACAGCAAAACCAGTTAAAGGTACTTAGAGGGAGAACAGAAGGAACAGATGAATACCTGAGTCTAACATTGACCCCATTGTACGTTTCATATGGCATTTCAACGGTGGAAAACTCAAAGGGATATAGTTTCTTTTCATAGAGTTCACCTGGCACATCCAATTCCCTGACTGAAAAAAAAAGAGAAAAAAAAAAAGATCACCATGAAGTCAATATATGTAACCTTTCACTAATTGATTAACATGCCTGAGAAAATATCACACATACGCGTATGGCGATGCAAGGATATAGATAGTCAATTATTTACATAATCAATCACCAGTCATAAATTCCTAAGGGTTATATATAGTTTGAACAAAATCGAGATGGTCAGAGTTAAGCTGTGAAACACTCACCTAGAGATGTAAAGTCATAGAAGTTCCCTCTGTCAAAATACATTTCTGCAAACATAAATACACAATATAAGGCACAAGGGTGATTCTCTAATCAGCATACTCCTTTTAGAGAAAAAAAAAAGGCATCTACCAATAGCACAGTACTTGATTCTTTTTTGAGTCGTATCCTACACACCCCAAGCATTTTGCAGAAGAATCAATTGACAAGGGTTGGTGGACAATTATAGAGACCAAGACCTAAATGCTTCTTTACTCTCCAACAGTTGAATAAAAAGAACTACTTAGATATATGTTTGTGCTCCAAGTAAAAGAAAAATGATCAAGTGATAGCGCACCTATTTGGCCAAGCAGCTCAACTTTAATGCCATTATGCTCAATCTTTTTCCCTTGAATTGGCTCAATGGAAATCTGGGAATACAACATATAACAATGAGAGTTACAGAGGTTTAAAAAAAAAACACTCAAGAAAATTTATTATTCTATATTTTCTCGTTGTTTCTTGTTGCACATGTCCGAGTGCACATATTGCCAGCAACAATGAAGTTACCTTCCCAACTATGTTTTCCTGACTTTGGAAAAGCGGGACCATAACTGTTTGACCATTTTCCTTCTTAATTGGAACCTACTCAACAGAAGATAGCAAAAGTTAGTGTAACAAAATCAATTTGATAATATAATCCTAATCCAATTTTACCTAATATTGGTCCATGAAGAAACTTAGATAGGTTATACTGCAGGAAGCAAAGAGGAGATAATGAAGTATTCTTCATTTTTATAAACACAACTCCTCTTAAACCATAGAAGCATATTCTAATTAAGAAACTCGGCCCCACGCCAAAAGGCTCTTATTAGCAGAAAAGACAACCTATGCTGAAACAGGATCAGAATTGGTCATGCTAAAAAGTAAGCAATAGGCCACAAATGGAATAAATTGATGGTAAATTGGGTGAATCGATAATGGGCTGGGTAATGCAGCTGATTCTATGAACCAGACATAAGAATTTCCGAATTACAAGTTCCGATTATTTCCAAAACAAATTCAATATATTACGCACAAAAATGCTAAAAAGCACCATCTTAAGTATTCAAAACTTTTTTTAACCAGCAAAATTAATGATCAGTGTATCCCATAAACTGCATAAAAAACGAGATCAATCAGATGAGATCAATGCACAAAAACACGGGGATTGATTAACTCCCAGCAAAACCACCAGAGCTATAAATGAACAATGAAAACAACAGAAACTACCTTCTTACGATTCTTCTCATCAGCGAATACTATCGAAATATGACTGGCAGGCTTAAAAGCTCCAAGAAGATAATTCTGTCATAAAAGAAGAACTTGCAAAAGTCACAATGTGACATGAAACATCAGACCATACAAATCAAGCACACTCAACAACAAAAAAACATAGTAAAAGAAATGAAAATACTCACCATACTGGCTTCAAAAACCCCGATTCAGCCGCCACGCGACACCCTGCAAAAAAAAAAAAAATCATCAGATCAACATCAAGGCACAAAATCCAAAGCAGATGAGCATGATTACACAATTTTCCCAGAAACTTGTATCATTCACAAGTAATCCGACACTCGAATTCAGATTCAGATAGGATAATACAATTAGAGACAACAAAACAGCCAATTGATTACAAAAATGAAGTCACAGCGACGAATTGGCATTAAACCTAATCGAAGAAACAAATCAAGAGATTCAATGAAAAATTAAATAGTTAGAAACGTTGGGATCGATAAATTGAGGATCGACGAACCTGATGATTGGATTGTTGGAAATGAGATTGATTGAATCGAAGAGGGTTGATGGGAAACCCTAATTTCAACCAGAGGAGCGATCAGTGAAGAAGACTTGTTGGCTTGTATCAGGCATGCCGAGACGACGACGCAGTGCGGGCAACGTACAGGTTAGGTTTTTTTGATTTCACTGCACAAATGCCACACGACCTGATCTGGCAAAACAACAAACAGATCATAAGACGTACATGCACTCTCCTCCTTGTTCAAATTACTAACCTCACTCGAACACTGTTGCTAGATAGGAGATTATAATTAAAAAAATAATAAATTAATATATAAATTAATTCAATTATAATTAATTATATTTATTTTAATATAAAAAATAGTTATAAACTTCAATTTATAAATAAGATAAAATTCTTAAATTATATAGAGATCGTTGTAGTTAGGTGGTTTAATGAATAATGAATACTATAAGATATAATCATTAATCGTTTGTGTTAAATAAAAAAAATTATCCAAAAAATATAAAAACTTGAAAAAAAAATTATAAAATCATACACGCGAAAAAATAATGTCAAAAACATATAATTTTTTCAAACATTCAGTTTGAAAAAAGAAGTAAAGCGTCTGAGAATACGATTTTACACAGACGTTTTGTTTCTATTTCATACAACAAACTCGCTCTATTTTACTATTTTACACAAAAAAGACGTTTTATTTTTAACACTATAGTTTTTTATAATTATTTTCCGCATATGGGTTTTTAGAATTATTTCTGAACTTTTATAATTATAGGTAATTTATTGTGAATAAAATGATAGTACACAAATTATTTTAGTTTTATTATTAATTTTATTATTTTTGTTGCATAAAATATTTGTATATTGATATGAATTTATTTATTTTCTATCATTGAATAGTTATAAATTTGATACTTTTAAGATTTTAATCTCAACCGTGAGCTCCTAATCAAAGGACAATAAAAGAATTGGATAAAAATTCTAGTAATTTCATTATACATCAATTACTCGATTGTCCTTTAATTTTTTTAAATACGATAATACCCGGTTTGTCCTTTTAAAAATTAATTGGATAAAAATGCTCTTAAATACAAAAATTCTCGCTATTATTTTATTTATTGTTTATCATCGAATAGTTATGATTGTTTTTTATTCCCTTTGATTTAGATTTAGATTATTTTTCATTACAAATTTAGATTTATATTTAGATATTAGATAGATATTGTTTAGTAAAAGTTTAAAATTTTAGTTTTTCACTTTTTTAAAGTTTTTCTCAATAAAATTTTAATATTTTTCCAACAAAAAATGATACAAAGATAATATAAAAATAAATGTTTACATTATCCTCGATTATGTCTATTATCAACAAGATATTCCTCAATATTGAATAGATCCATTTAGTCAAAGACCAAGTTTTTATTTTGTTTTGTCTAGATTTTACGTTAATTTTTTTTTCAATTTTATTATTTTTCTAAATAGTTATGTAAGATTAAAGTTTCGCAAAATTATTTTATGAAAGCTTTTTTTTATTTTTGTTCTTTTCATTTTATAAATATTTTGTTTAAAATTAAAGTATTAGAAAATTTATTTTGTGATACTATATATAATAAATTATATTAGAAGATTTTTTATTAATTTTTGATTATTTATAAATATATTTATTTAATATTAGGGTGGACGGTGTTCCGCGGGACGCCATGGCATACTGTCAAAAGATTTTAGATAATAATATATATATTATATTAGATATTAGATATCTTATCATAAAAACTATTCAGATAGTTTATTCGCTTGGAAAATAACTTAAAAAAGTATTTTTAGATATCTGATTCACTTGAAAAAAATGATTAAATATATAAATATTCGATCAAGCTATAATCTCATCCTCTTTCGCTTAGTATATAATGTGTGTGTGTGTGTATTGGTGTGTCAATGCTGTAGCCACTGTGACGTATTGATTGCAGTGAATACTGTAAATTTTACTTTTTATACTATAAATTGAAAAATTTATACTATAAGTTGATAAAAGTATATGACTGAGTTTTATGACTAAAATTTGACAATATAATTATATCAACTACAGTATATATTTTGAATTTACAGTATAAAAAGTAAAATTTATAACCTTACTGTTACAAGTTAGCTGCTGCAGCAACAGCAGCAGCCATGTCGTTCTATATATAGAGAGAGAGAGCTGTAAATAAGCCAAACCCGTTCCCGAATCTGTTTGGCTTGGCTCGATAAAAGATTGGCTCGACTCGATAAAAGTTTGATTCGAATATCATTTAAGAAGCTTGTGAGCCAAATTGGAGCTTAACTTTAGGCTCGTGGAATTAAATGAGTCAAGTTTGAGCCACCTATGACTCGGCTTAATAGGCTCACAAGTCAAATCATTTATAAGCTCATCTAGTCAGCTCGACTACAGCTCATTTGAGTCTCAAATTTTTATGTATACATACATACATACATATATATATATATATATATTATTTTTCATAGATATATATATAATATTCAAGATCCATGTAAAACTCTCATATCTTATATATTTTTTTATTTTTTCTTAGAACTATCATATCGTTATATATATTAATAGAATTACTATTAGGTGATTGTATGTCCAAATAAAATGAATTTTCCAATTCAAGATCAATTGACATACTCTCTTCGTCCCACATATTTTGCAACATGTATGTATTTTATATTATTCTATACGTATGAATATAAGTCTCGTTTTAATATCAAATCACGTCTGATCGTCAAGCATCTGATCGTCAAGCAACATGTATTCGATTAAAGTACGTAACTTACACAATCATTGATGTTTCACGATAAATTTATAAAAAATTACGTTTGATCGTCGTTGTACGATTGTCAAACTTTACATCGACACACGTGTAAAGTCAAAACATTGTAAAATTAATGGGACGGAGGGAGTATTAGCTTTTATTTTCAATGTCAATTTAATCGATTTAAATTTCTATGTAGTGATTTTAATAATGTTTTTTATACAGAAGTTTTAAAGATATTGTAAATTGTTCATAAGAGGTTTGGCTTGGTTTGAGCTCGACTAGGCTCAAATGAAATGCTGTATGAGCCAACACAAGTCGAGCCCAAGCCTAACTATTTACAAATCAAGTTTGACAGCTCGACTCGATTAGGTTCGAATCAAACTTGAATTCAAGCCCAAGTCTATTCAAATCCTAAATGAGCCGAGCCCAAGTTATGTTTGACTTGGATTGGCTCGGCTCATTTACAGCCTTATATATAGGTGGTTAGGATAGTTTTACGTTAGCGTAACCTAAAGAATAATTATATCATTAATTTATTAGCCATTCATTGATAGAAGATCTAATGGCTAGAATTTATTTATTATTTATTAAAAGGATATTTTGGATTTGTTTCCATATAAGTTTATTTTGTTTACTTTCTTATGCTTTTTTAGAAAATCATATTGTTTACTTTTTCTTCTTTTTTTTGAACATCTTGTTTAAGGGTTTAGGTTTTTAGGGTTTGTAGGATTTAGGGTTTTGCGGTTTAGAAAGAATTACCTATTAATCATCACAATCTAAAATATTTATTAATTGATCATTCCTCATCATCTTTATCAATTTGTCATCTACAAAAAAAAAAGAAAAAAAGAAAAAGACTTCAATTCAATAAAGAGAGACAATAAATCATTCTTAAAAGCAAACCAAATAAGATCAAAGGATAATTAATAAGTTAGGAATGACTTCTTAATAAATAAGTTTAAAAAATAAGATATGTTGGTAATTTATATTACGACTTAAGGGTTTAGGGTGTTTAGGGTTCCTGGGATTTAGGATTGTTAGGTTTCCTAGGTTTTGGGGTTTCTTTATTTTTATGATGTTTTTTCTTATTATTTTTCTTTTTTCAATATCTTGTACTTTTTATAAAAAAATAGATCACAAAAAAAAAAACAAAAAAAGCCAAAGATATTATTTAGCACAAATTAAATAAATCTTGATCATTTGATTTTTTTTCATCATAATTAACTGCTAATAAATGACAACTATTTTTGGGTGACGCTAGCGTCAAAATATCCTTGCGTCAAAATATCCTTCCCCTATATGACATATGACTAGGCATATGTGTGGTTAAACCATTGCATTATTAGTTGATATTTATACTCAGTTTTGCATTAATTGAAGGGGGAGAAATTGATTTTTAATCTCATTGATTGATTTTCAAATTCAATGGTTTAGTCACACACAAGAAATTATGTGGCTATATATATATTAGAATTTAGAATATTAAAATATATTAGATTAGATAAGATTATAATAGATTAAATTGGATTAGGTTAAATTAGATTCTTCCTAGAATATACGTAGAGAAGACCCAAAAAGGGCATAATATTTTTATTGAACTATATAAGCTAGGGTACACTTTACTAAGTATTCTTTCCGTCACATAAAAACTACTAACATTTGTTTTTTTGGATCTGTTACAATAATTACAGCATTATATTATTTTAAATTTTTTTCTTCAAAAACCAAAATATCTTTACTTTTTATTTTATATCACATCAATTCACTTCACGGTTAATTCTTCTCTTTTTTTTTTCTCTAACCTTCCTCTCACAAACCTTGAAGCACATAAATATCTTCACACCAAGAATTCAACATACATAAAATTTTATATCGATCAATTTATTATATTTATTTTGGAAAGGAGGGAATATAAATTTTATTAATCCATACTTAAGTTTTGAGAAAAGACATTACGCCCTAGATGATATGTTTCTTTTTTTAAAAAATTTTGATATTTTGATAAAATAAACCGTATAAGATAAATACTAGCATAGATATTGTGTTTCCACAATCAGAATATATTGTTATCCTACTGGCTAGGATTTGTTTGATACACATCATAAGAGTAAAGATAAACCACAGTTAATATTAATTATAAAAGATTAACCGATCAATATTTTATGAATGATTCATCTAAAAAATAAATAATTTAATTAAAAACAAAACCTCATCCTTCCATTATAAAAATTAACGAATATCATCCTTCCATCGTAAAGATTTTCTAAACAATGGTGATAATTTTCTGATAATTTTTAATTCATTAATGTTTCCATCGAATGAAAAGTAAATAATCTCATCTCCTCTCTTCTTCAGACACTATAAATTGCACCTACGGTTTTCGTCAGAAGACAATTGAGGGCATGGAGCGAAGGAATTTTATCAATCAATTAAGAGATCCATCAAGTGAGTCGACTCTATTCGATTTCTGCTTCGCCTTTGTTTAGTTTTCAATTTGTTTTTTTTTTCTCTCGTTTCTGTATGCTTTTGTTTCGGTGTGATTTGTGTTTTGCCCCTTTCCAAAATACTTTTGATCTGAAGTTCCAAACTTACAACTTTTGGTATTGAATCAGTAATTGAACGAATTGAATCGCAATTTGAAGACACGATATCGTGGAGGAGGTGTGACAATATTTCAATAAGCTAACAATTACAATATCGTGCTTGCAGTTCTATTGTAACACACCGCTTGATTTGTGGGCGATTGCCATGGAGCAATGGACGCGTCTCAGTAGCAGAACATTAAGGGCACTTGATACGAAAAATCCTGAGCTTCAAACGTTCCCCTCATATGATTCAATCATACGATTTCACCACTGCTGCGTGAAATTGATTTCGGTCGATTTTACCTGTATACTGAAGGAAAGGCCATTGCAGCCATACTGGAGATTGAAGATGAGAAAGATGCAGCAGAAATAAAGCAAGTTGAAGTCACCCTGAAGCAGAAGTTCAAAGACGACGATGGTGAGTGCATTAATGAGCGCAAAGCTGCTTATAGGAAGGAGATTGATCACAATGTTCGTCTTGATCTTCACTGTCCTGCTGAGGTGTTCCTGAGCCCATATGATGCAGGGGTTGATATTCACCTTCTGTATCAGTGGGAACTTTCCAAACCCCCTATGTTTTTCTTAAAACTATATCAGGATCCTATCCCACGTTTACCATCTACTGGTCCTGTTGGTGATTGGATGTACTTGGGAGATACTGAAATTGACCAACTCGGGCATTTGCTACTCTGGCAGAATGTTAGAGGGTTTATTATGAGCCTTCCAGATAACGGACTTCTTGAGCGATTGAGTTCGCGTGAATGTGAACCATGTGGCAAGCACTTACGTTCTCAGAACTGGCGAGTCCTTCATGGGAATCCAGTTACGACTGCACAAGCTCTGGAGGGGAGAAAATGTTCGTAGGTGCAGGTGCGTCATTGTTTATTTGGAAGGGGTTTCTGGATACACTTGCACGGATGGCGTCCTGCGAGTTTTCTTCCGTTGGTGGGGATCTGCTCTCGAGTTTTTGATTATGAAGGAAGATGAAGATCAGTGAGACGCCAGTTTTATTTATGTGTATGTTATTGAATGAATGGAGCAAGAATAATTATGATGCAATTATCTAGTGTTATGGTGTTAAGACGTGCTATTAGGATTCTGTTATTACCTCGCTTGGGTGGGTCCAGCATGTTCTGTTCGTGATAATGGAGACTTGTTTCAGCCTCGGGGCTCTTCGGCCACCCTGCAAGGGAACTATCGGAAGCTGTCTTAGATGATCAAGTTATAATCTGTGCTACTGCTACGATGCCACCAATAGCAAAATAGAGGTGTAATGCGATGGTAGCAACTGAAGATTTCAGAGAATCGTACCAGTGAACATTGCCATGGCTTGACTATCCTTGTCTCTCGCCGTACTTCAAATCATCCCAAAGCGGATGGAGAAAAACCTGAACTCAACACCAACATCAAATCCTTAGTTACTATCATGACAAATTCCCAAAAGTTAAATAACCACCACATAACAGTCCAAACATAATCATGCACCGCACTATTATAAAAACATATACAAAGATACTCGTTAATCCCCTTGAGTACTGATAAACCATGAGAAAGTTGCATTGAACAATCAATTTCATATGTATAACTGTGTATCAATGTGTAAAAGTTGGAGACTATACATTGTCCACCTACCACTGTCGATTTACAAAACGAGGGAACTAAGTTTTTATATGTCATCATCAACAAAAGAAGTGCAAATTAACGAAGTACATATTCGATATCCCAGCCTTTGCAGGTGTAGAAAGCAAAAGTTATGACACCCTTTTCGAGACTATTGACACTATTGGACTGAATCTACCATGTTCTCTTGCATCCCCATTGACATAAAAGAAGTAAAAGGGCTTATCTGCAAGAATGGGGTCAAGTCAGCGTTGATCTATGTCACTGAATCAACAGATAAGGAAAGGCTTACTAGGTTTCGAAGCCAGAACATCACCATGAAGATGTTGATAAGGAGGCCAACAAACAAGTGAGACATGGCCCGACATTTGAGGTTGCCGTTAGCAGATATCCTGGGTGAAGCATCAATCTGTCAGATTGCGCGGTCGGTAATGGACCTTTGACCAAAAGAAGCAATCATATGACGGAAAGATAGCAGACGAGAAAGAGGGTCTACGTACCAACAATATAATATCATCAAAATAGGAGAGGACGTAGTGACATGGTCTAAAAAAGATAATGTCTTACGTCGAATGTAAACTAGAAAACAAACTTTATAAGCTGTTAACATAGAACCACGAAAACATAGGACATAAGAGGTGTCGACATGAAAGAGGAGGCTTGGTTAATCTTTCCCTTCAATGAAAAGATCTTTAAGTTTAGATTGTAGCTGCAAAATTGGCACCCGTGCATTATCAAGTCTTCGCCATATAGAGACTAACAATGCAAAGGATTCTTCAACCGGGGGAGATTGATGGTCCTCCGTGTGAGCAGGCATCCACTGCCATTGCCTCAAAAATTACTTTCAGTGTCTGAAAACTTCCTCTCATTTTGGAGCTCCGTCGCCGCTTTTTGGAACCCATGACCCACCACGATTGGAGACACAGAGTTCAGTAATCACCTAAGATAAACAGATGCCATCAGTAACATAAAGTGAATCTCCCATTTTGAAAGTCATACCTATGTTAAATAGCAAATTATGACGAGACGACAAAATGATAGAAGATCGTGTTTTCGGGAGCTGCATGAGTCATACATAGGAGAAAATGGCACCCATGAGAAAAAGCAGGAAGACAACTATAGGATGAGAAAGAGACAGAAGAAATTAACGTAGAATGGACAAGCTGGAACTTGGTAGGATTCACACTCTCCAACAGAGAATAAAGAAAGAAATTGAAGTCATCGAATTCTGAGCGCCGATGATAATTGTGTCCGTTACGAAATTAACTCCACCAAAAACTATATTTTGCAATCAGGAGAATGCTGGTGTGGGGCTGGGAACGGAGGGTATAGTAGCAAATAAATCTCGAGGATAACCTTTTGAAATTCATGGTTGGTAAGTTCCCTATGAAGTTGATCCTTGCAAGCTTGAAAAACTTCTGCCTTCTTCAGCTTTCCATTTTGTCCTTTCCCGATTAGCAAGTCAATGACAATATTCCTGTTCAGATATCACGAGGAACATAAAGTGAATAAGACTGAGAAACCATGACAAACATGTAGAAATCCTATGACTACTCACCTGAGTGGATCAAGTCCTGGATCTTCTGGAGACGACAGGAGAACATAGAGATCAAAGACCTTGCGGGCAACTACACTTATGGCTGCCTCAAATTCTTCACGAGGGGCATTAGCGATAGCCTCTGCAGCCCGCACTGCTTTTTGATCCACTTTTAGTTGATTATTCAAGGAAACAGCAATGTCTCGTAAGCCTTGGCAAATTGTCTGAACGCTGGTAAGAAAGGCGAAATATGACAACAGCAACACTGAATTAACAAAATGTTCCCTTCTATGCAAGATACCAAAATCTAAACAATAAAAAATAACAATAGTATACATACAATAAAAAGAGGAACAAAAAACAAACAGTATCAGATGTGAAAAACCAAATTCCAATGCTCCATTTTTCACTTGTCGTCATGTGACCCATCCGATGATGGTCCACAGACCAAGCCTCTCCAGACCTGATAGTTCTATTTTCCTAGGGTGAATCGCATCACTTTCTATTTTGAGGTGACAATAACATTGAGCTTGAAACAAACAAACCACAATGATAGAGC
The DNA here is from genome assembly GCA_035668315.1 of Drosera spatulata. Lineage (NCBI taxonomy): Eukaryota > Viridiplantae > Streptophyta > Magnoliopsida > Caryophyllales > Droseraceae > Drosera > Drosera spatulata. Next base: position 1,227 of record JAOVYX010017076.1, on the reverse strand, counting down.
TCAGACGTCTAGAATGAAACCGTCTCATTTTAAAATATTATTCAGGTAAACATGACTCGTGGCTTAAGAACTACTATGAGCATCGAATTCATACCTGCAGACTTTGTGTTTCCAGAGGTTTCATCAATAACCTGTGTAAAGCTTCATTAGACGCAATCAACTTTTTCAAGGATTCTCCATTCACGGATGTTGCGGTGCCTTTATCACCACATGTTAATGGTGAACGATTAACATCCGTCCTTTCAGTCTTCAAAGGAAAATACGCTGATTTCACGAAGAAGCAACACAAGGAGCATCTTCTTTCCACGTTCATCCCACTCTTGCTCTTGCTGCCTGACTGTATCTGGGCAAGTATTTGAAAATGATACATCTGTAGGCTCTCTGAACTTCCAACCTTCAAGAGACGGCTTTTCAACGGCAAACTCCCTCAGCCATTTTTCTGCTTTACTTTTATACTTCGTTTCATTTATTGGATCTGAATATGAAAAAATGGTGTTCTGGGAGAATCGATAAAGCACATAGTCTCTCACAAAACAATCTTGCTTCCCCATATTTGGATATCGTATGGTAGATGTAGGCACCCAAAAACCAAGGACCAAATGAGCAGACTTCTGAAGAATCGATAGAATCTCTTCAACAGAGTGATCTGGAGCAAGGTGCCTAAGAGCGAAAACCGGTGGAGTGGAGGCTTCTACATGAAATAGACAGAATATAGTCAAGTCACAGATGTGATATTAATAAATTATTGCTTCAGTTATTTTGTTACTGTCATCAGATATGTAAATGCGGTAATCTTAGCCTAGTACCAATGAATAACGATCTGGAATGTTTCGGAAGGCTGCAAATAAAGCCCTGAAATTTGTAGAACATATGTTTATAGAGATTAGTTACAGTAATTGAAAAAATATATTTTCGCCACTTGTGTGCATACAAGAACACCTTAGTTCTCGACTCCAGCACACTAATAAACTTAGGCATGAAGTCTACCATTTGTTTGCAGCAGTGCTAAAGGATCCCACTTATTCCACAAAACAAGAGACTATTTCTACCAAGGCTCAACCCAGTGAATGAGACACTCTTCACATTTTCTTGAAGGATGGGCCAAGGTTGTTCAAAAATAATATAACTCATACTAATGCAAGGACAATGCAAGTAGAATCAAGTACTTGAACCAGCCAATAAAAGATCCTCTTTCGCCAGGTTCATATAGAAAGTACAAACCTCAGG